>PVIR01011828.1:0-25000 GCA_004026965.1 Petromus typicus | reverse complement strand
ACATGATCCTTTTTCATCTGTCTCTGACGTATCATCATTTCATAGCCATTAAAAATAAAATTGCTTTCTTTATTCTAATTCCATAATTTTTCCAGACGGTAGCAGAATAAATGAGTTTACGTCCAGGGATAGTGTTACTGCACACAACTTGAACACCTTTCTGCCTAAAATACTGCTGCTCTTTCACACTTGCTAGATTAGATTATTTAGGGGCACATAACGGAATAATTCTCTAATTAACTGTTACAACTGACCCTGTGCTTTTGAGCATGATCAACAAAAAGAATGGATAAAACTTTCCTTACCTCACTCCCAAAATTTCTCCATCTCTTTCATAATAATATAACTGTCTGACCTGATTCCAAGCATTAAAATTCCCTTTGGAGACCTAAGTATTTATTTCATTTCATCATGTAATCTTACATTTAAAACTGATTTTGCAAAATACTTTTACATAGACAAATTATGATTTTTTTTTAAAAAAATGCTACTCTTTTTAATGAAGGAAGATTTAAAATAAAAATGACCAATTGATCTGAGAAATTATCTATTATGCATTCTCCAATTGCTCATTTTAAGAAAGTGAGGTGCGTCTCTGACTGTGAGTGTAATGTATGTGAGAGCTGCTTATATAAATGGGCTCGAATAGAACATGCTGAATTGTAACCCAAGGCATATTAACTGGATGTGTTCTTCCTAAGTCTGAAACTTCTGTAAAAAAATTGTTTTTAATCCCAAATAGAATTAACAAATTACTAACCAGAATATGTGCTCATTTATGTTCTTATAAATAAATCAATTATCTTGTCAATTAGTTTCAATGAATATGTTCTCCTCTGAATTTTTCTGGGCTCCAAGATTAAAATGTATTAATTGATAGAAATTAATAGTGGAAAAGTGATTGTTTTCCTAGGAAGATGATACATGCCCCAACTGTCAGGAACTGTAATGTAGTATATAAATTACTTTTAAGATTGAAAAGAGCCCAACAATGATATTGTCAGATCTAAAATTCATTATATTTACTCACACTAGTCAAACTTACACTATAACATCACTGACAACATTTTCTAGGGAAATTATCTGTCATTTTTAAAAACTGAGCTATGTGAATTTAATTAGAGCAAAGAAGCAGTCATAGCTCAAAACTACCTTATATCCACAACAAGTAAAGGGCAAATTATAGTCCATTATATTTTATAGTTGGCCATTTTACAATGCAACATTTGTAGGGTATGTCCGAATAATGTGTGCTTATTCATCATATAATTATGTTTGAATTTGTAGACTTATTGTTTATAAAATGTGTGGATCTGTCATAAGCCAGACATCTTCAGGCACCATCAGAGAGGAAGGAAACAAGATCTTTGTCTTCAACACAAATAGCATATATTTATTCATCATTATGCAACAAAAACTGTTATAAGTATTTATTAAATGATTCAAACACTGTGTTATCTGATTTTACAAATTAGAGAACTAAACACAAAAATTATATGTCCTGAATAGTAAGCTTTTTTTCAGTACTTTGAAGTTGAAACTAAAAGTGAGGCAATATGACTCCAGAATCTAATATATCAATGACTCAAATATAGTGTGTTCAAGAAGCTCATGGTTCTTCTATGTAAAACATTCCCCAAATACCAACTTTATCCAGTAATTTTGCATTAACTTGAAAATATAATAAATGTTAGGTAGATATGAAAATAATTGTATATTTCATGAGATATACTATATATAGCTGGGGTTCAAAAAAGTATAAATTCCAGAAAAATATATGACTATTAAATTTGCCTAGTATGCATTATGCATTTTGGTTACCTATGTGTGTAACATAGAACATCACTTTTAGGTTTTTTTTACTTTATTTTAAAATAATTTAAATTTGAAAAATAATTGAGATCATATAGAAATTACTCAAATATAGCCCAATACTTGTTCTTCTGTTACAATTAGTGTAGAGTACATGGTACACTTGAAAAATATTAACATATTATTAGTTATGAGCATCTATAATTTATTCAGCTTTATTTATCTTTCATTGGCTTTTCTCAATTTTACCTAAATTCTCTGTTCTCCTGTCTCTCTAGAGATTGTCTTACATTTACTTGTTATGATTCTTTGTGGTCTTTCGATACTCAGATGGCCCTATTTATTTATTTATGTTTGATGATCATTACATTTTGGGGGAAATTCCTGAAGAACACTCTTTAAAATTTTTGTTCATTGGATTGTTTGCTATTTTGGTATTGGATTTTAGATGTTTGTTATGCTGTAGACATGTATTTCATCAAGCATATTTTCAATATATTTTGCCCAGTCTGTGGTTCATTTTCTAAAAATTTTGTTTGGTTTCTTTCAAACATCTGTATTATCAAATTTTATAATTCATTCTGTTTTTTGAAAAAATTACTCATTTATATTTTGTGTTATATCAAAATCACGTAAGATTTATACCTGTAAATTTATCTACTGACTTAAAGTTGTACAATCTTCATCTATATCCAAGATCCACTTCATTATTATGAAAGGTATATAATCTGTATCTAGATTTATTTTTTTCATATAAGCATTAAATTGCTCTCTCAATGTTGAAAAATGACCCATGGATTGTTCTCACTTTTTGTTATAAAGCAATCTACTATGTTTTTGCATAATTTTGGGGGATCTGTTCTACTTTCCCTATTTTTTCATAAAATTGATGCTCTCTTAAGTATTATATTTTATAATATTTTGTATTTATAATCTTTATTGGTGCATTATGAATACACATCACCATTGCATTTAAGTATCATATTTTTATAGGAAGGTTCAAACTTGGATGGTACCTACCCTCTGTTCTCTAGAATTTCACAGACTATCTGAATGTCTTGCTTTTCAATTAACCTTAAAAGATGATGGATGTACAAATAAGTTAATCCATCAACTGACAAATGCATGAATAAGATTTATTTAATACAATAGAGTAGTACTCAGCCATAGAGAAAAATAAATTTGAGACATTTATAGTTAAATTCATGAACCTTGAAAGTATACACTTAAGTGAAATAAATCACACTTACAAATGCAAATACTTCATTGTTTCTCTGATGTGAGAAATTGAAAGTGTAAATGTGGACCAATTACAAGATTCATATCTCAGAGACATATGCGCACTCATGTTTACAGCAGTTCCTGTTGTGATAGCTACATTATGGAAGCAATCCAAATGTCCAACAACTGGAGATTAGATAATTTTTTTTAATGAAATGGAATATTACTTTGCCATAAAGAATGATAAGTTTGAGTCTTTTATACTCAAATGAATGTACCTTGAGCAAATACTCATAAGTGAAATAAATAGGTCACAGATGTGTAAATGATATGTTTTCTTGAATATGAGAAACTGAAAATGTAAATGATTTCTAGAGTGTATTGTGAAATAGAAAATGTTGAAGAGAAAATAATGGACTGGGGTGAGTAATGAGGGAAAATAAAAAATGTGATAGCAAAAAAAAATAAAGGAAAACAAACCTTATGGATATAGGGGTGGCGATTATAGGGTGGGTAGAGGATTAGGAAAAAATAAAACTAAGTCATGTTATATACTGGTAGAAATTTTCAATACTAAGTGTATTATGATTTATATATAATATGTACCAATAAAATGCATGAAATATGGAAAATATTTTAATTATGTAGATTATATTCAAATGTTGAAACAGTGCAGCATAACTCATTTATACTCTACTGATTTAGCTTGTCTTGAAATTTTTTATCAGTTTTTCATTCACATATTTAGATAATCTGGTGTTAATATATATAATCCAAGGGTCATTAAATCATATTAATGAATTATATTTTCATTATATAGTAGAGTTAATTATGAGATTCTATGTTTTAGAGTTTATTTGTTTGAAAGTAGTATAATTATTTTATTTTAAAATTTGTTTTAGTGTATTGTATCTTTTTATAACCCTTTTGCCTTTGAATTATATTTACACTTAAAATAGATTCCTGATAGATTGTATACTGTTGAATTTTTTAATCTTATAATTGACTTCATATTTTAGTTAATCTAGATAATTCACAATAAAATAATTTTAGCATGTTTAAATTATGATCTTCAATGCCTATATTTTTATTTGATTATATTCATTTTATGGATGCTTTTTGCAATTTTTCCTTAATCATTTATCTGTAGATTTGAGGACCTGTATTATTTTACTTTGTATCCAATATTGCTTATTTAAATGCATTTATTTTTAAGCTTCTAATGTTGTTGTCTCACAGTTTCCAACATACGTTCATGAATGTATTAGGTTGAATTTCCAATAATACTGTGCAGCTTTACAGTTACCACAATTATCTGAGTGACCACAACCCTTTGCCTCCTTACATTATAGAATTATGTCCATTTTACAAACCTAAACACTATAACTGCAAAATGTGTTCTTGATAATATTTTTTATATATTTAAATTTAATTTAGATCTTATTTATCACAGAAAAATACTGTCCTGACATTCTCTAATTGTTATTTGTTTGGGCACGCCTCCAGTTTTGCAGGATAACTTTGCATCATGCAATTCCATTTTATCATTGAATATTTTCAACACTATTCTCCTTTTTGTGTATGACATATGTTGTAATTCTTCCCATTTTCACCCAAAATTGCACTGTATTTGTCTAATTCTTCCCATTTCACCTTACAATAACATCATATTCTCTATTTTACTTATTCCATTTATGGGTACATGTTTTCAGTTCATACATTTTAATAATTTTGAGGACTTGCATGCCCATACAACAGCTTCTATTTTTTAATATACCTTTCTTTTAGCTTGTTCTTCCTCCTCAAATTCTCTTATACCATTTTTAATTCTTTTTATATTAGTGATGTTAACTCATACTACAGCATACAATGTCACATTAATTGAAGTTTCTAGGTTCCTATGCACAGAATATCTTTATTTTGTGTATTTCTTGATCTTCTCTTCACTCTTCATGCTTTTTTCCCTTGAAATACTTCAGTATTGCAAGATATCTACCTCCTTTTCCCCTTTTTTTTTACATCCTTCATCATTGTTTTTACCTTCTCATGTGAGGGAGAGATATCATATGGCATTTAATTTTGTATTTCAGGTTTTTTTTTCTGTTTTTGTGCTGAACATCGTATTTCCATTTTCATACAAATACTTCATATCTGTCTTTAAAGCAGAGTAGTATTCCATCATGTATAAAAGCTGCATTTTTCTTATAAAATCATCTGTTAATGGGTACACAGTTTTTTCTAGGATTTAGATATTGGAAATTATGTGGCCATGAACATTGATTTGCATGTATTCATACACTAAGAAGACTTACTCTTTTTGAATAAAACAGCAAACTGGTATTACTTGGTCATGTAGAATTTTTAATTTCAGTTGTTTGAAAAATTTCTATACAGATTTCCATAATGCTTGTAATAGTTTATATTCAAAGCAAAATGAATGTAAATGGCTTCCTTTTCATCACAGCCTTGCTGCAATCTGTTATTGTCCAATTTCTTATGAATGTAATTCTTTCTGGAGTAAGATAGAATCTTAGCATGATTTTAATTTGTATTTCTGTCACAACTAGAGATGCTGAGCATTTTCTTTTCATATATTTGTTGAACATTTGGATTTCTTCCTATGTGAAATAACTTTTCATTTTTCTACTCCCTTTGATGATTGGATCTTTAATTTTAAGTTGTTTAATTAAAAAAATTCTTTATAAATTCTAAATATTTGTCCTCTGAGGAGATCATTAACATCTTGATTAAAGTTCTGTTAAATTATCTCTCTGAAATTTTCTTTCTTTCCTTTTTGGAGGGTACCAGGGATCAAATGTAGACCCTGTGCTTCCATGGTGGGTGAGGTACCCCTTGAGTTAAATTACTGGCTTGTCTGAAAGTTTCAAACTCTGTCTCATATCTAAAACTGCTGCTATTTAAAATAAATATTTGTACTAAGTTTTATCTTGATTTTAGAATGATGTGATTTTTACTGTAGGAAAATGGACATTATATTTTGGACAACAGAAAATGATACAGCTCTTTAGCTTGAGATCTTATGTTAACTCAATCAGGCAATAAAGCAGTTTTAATTTTTGGTGAAAATGAATATTTCAAATGCTTTAAATTTCTCTACTGCATTTGATTTCATCAGAAATTATCTCTTATTTTCTCTAAGCAATCAATCCCAAATAAAACCTGGATTTTGCATCTGTTTGAATTCTAACCTACTATATCACACAGACCTATCAATTTGCATTGTAACCTGTAGATGATAGAAAGTATTCTAAAATATTTTTATAATATATCTAAGTGTTTATATACTGGTATTTTATTAGTGTTTCTCTCCTTTATGATTTTACTCTGCCTTATGTAAAATAGAAAGATGGGAGGTAGCTAGAATTAGGTATTTATCTTCCTTTTATGTAAAATAAGTATTTGTTAATGTGATTTTTCTGTATTATAGATCTTTGTTAGGGATGAATGACTAAGTTATGTCAAAATATTACTTCTACCAATGTTTGCTAAAGTCATGAAACAATTATTTAACTCTTTACCATGTAAATATTATATGGTTCCTGGAAGTGAAATAGATACAAGTATGCAAGAATTTCATTGTGAATGTAATCCAAAATATCCTCTGCTCTCAACTTATGTGGCTTCCAGCAATGTTCAAAATTACTTTCTAGGCAACTCTAACATAATCTACCCTCTTCAGTTTTTCTTCCAGGTAAACTAAACTTACGTGTCTTTTTCTGGATTTGCTTCTACACAATTGTACATTACACGATACCTTAATTCTCTACTGAATTCAAGGAAAAAAAAATCACCAATTCTCAATTTGTTTGGTTTCATTCAAGTGATTTTTTTGTATTTCCAAGAATTTTCTTGAAGTTGTATAGAGCAGAAATTCCCACATACATATATTTGCCTTTGATATTTTAAATTTAGTATTAGGTCAAATAAGATTTTACTATTTTCTATTCTGGTTTGTCTGTTTTATTAATTTGTCCACTACCTAAAACAGAGATGTATGGCTCATTTCTTTAAAATAATTTTGTATGATTCTCTTTGATTTCATTTGAAAACCTGGCAATATGAACTGCTTTGGAAAGTAGCCCATTAATATCAGAGACTGAATATATTGTTGCAGAAATTTATTTCTCCTTTTTTTTTTTTTTTTGAGACAGGGTCTCGCTTTGTAGTTTAGGCTGGTCCTGAGCGCCACCTCAAATTCACATCACAGCAATCCTTCTGTCTCTGCCTCCTGAGTGCTGGGATTACAGGCATGAGCCACCACATCTGCCATGGTGGTTTGTGATACTGATTGCTGCTGGCAGTGAGTTTCCACACCCAGTATTGTATGTGCTTATCAGGGATCCAACCCAGGCCCTTGCACTTGCAAAACAGGTGCCAGAACCACTGAGCTAAATCCCCAGCCCTATTTCTCCATTTTTAATCTAGTAATCAATGTTCAGTTAAATACACATTTTAAAAGTATTGCATATTAATTGTACTAATTTAATTTTGAAAATTTGCATGCAGAGCTCCTGCCCACCCCCACAAAAAGGGAAATTCAGATTTAAAAAGGCATGTGTGTTGAGAATATAAACTGCATTGCTATGAAGACAGGATACAAAAAAACAAAAACAACAACAACAACAAAAAATATAAAAACCTATAAGGACTTCAGAGCTAAAGAATCACGTAAGCTGTACTGAGTACTTCATGATTTATGTCATTTCAACACAGTATTTCCTTTTTACTGAGAAACCAAGCTGTCTTCTTTTCTAATCTGATTCTCAGAAAAATGACATTTTGAAATTTCTTGTAATAGTTGAATGTAGATATCTATTCATATGAGGCCAATACAAAAACTGTGGTATATTTTAAACAGATTTTCTATAAATATACACTTTAGAAAACTAATACTAATAGAAAAAGCTATTCAAGAATTGAGAATATATGTTTTTGTTATCATCTTTTGACAAAGTGAAACGCTACTTAGGAACTGCAACTTTATTTTACCATCTTTTATTTTTAAATAATAAAAAAGAGAATGAAATGAGGGGATATAGAAGTGAAGGCTTTCACGCGACTGTAAACATAGTGGTTGCTCTTGAGCATACGTATTGTGATCTCAGTCACTCACCACAGGGGAGAATTGATCTGTACTAAAAAATGAGCATCCAAATTCATAGAGCCTATCAAAAAATTCAGAAAGCTATCAACAAGAATAATGTACCAACCATTCCAACACAATATAAAGTGTAAGGACATGAGACAAGGGCATTCTCTAACAACAAAGTCTGAAGACAGAAAAAGCATTACGCTCTATGCATATCAATCAGGTTGTGAGGTCAACGTGCAGCAAATATCACAACACAAATTAATGTCTGTGGCTGATCCCCTGAGCACAGCTTCGGAAAGTAGCCTTGCCAACTGGAGCGTCTGCAGACATTACTCCACAAGAACATCCCTTGCTGTCATGGAAAGAAACTATTCTTCAGGGACACTTCTGACAGATTATCACAATCAGTCTCAGTTACACAAATGAAAAGAGCCTGTGTTCATCTTAATATGTGGCGATATGTACTTACAATCAATAGGATGTTTTAATATAAAATTTTCCATCCCTTTATAACAAATTGTCTTGATAAGTTTTTCTGATCCTAAAAACTGTATATTTTTATTTTAGATTTCCATTAAGTGATTTGTTTTCTGTGTTCTTCTCTTTACCCTCTCATAAAATAAGCCCTATTTCCAGTTCTCCTCAGATTCTAAAATAATTTTATTTTCTTTCTTACATGTACCCTCCGTTTTATGGCTTTGTTCCATATTCCTTCATTTATCTAATTGCACATACTCTAGTATTTATATCACATTCAATTAGAATTAGTCAGATGCCACCATATAAAATGGATAAAAAGTTAAAATCCATAAACCATTATTAATCAAGGAATAACACAAATACATGAGCTGCTTTGCTTCAAATTATGTTTATTTTGTTTTGCAACAATATTCTCCTTTTTTAGCAGAGGGCATAGGGACACGGTTTGGCTAAGTTGTCCAGGCTGGCATTGGGTAGGCCCCTAGCTCAGCTTCTAAGTGGAGTGTTTGGGATTCAGGTGTACCACTCTGCTTGACTATCATTCTCCCTATAAGATCAGTGAGCTAGGTTCGGGGACATAACTAAGCATGTGCATTCATAGCAAAAGAGCCTAAGCCTTTCCAGTTAGACTTTGGCTTTATTTTGTGAGGTTATACTCTAGACCTTCTATTGGTAGAACTGAGATATGTGCCACAGTGCTTGTCAATTTAAGTTGGTTATTTTATCTAGCCTCATGTGTCTTTTCTACTATTTCAGAGCAAGAGAGAAACACAGCAAAATTCCAACACAGAACACATTTGAGCACAGAATCGAATCTTTAAAAATATCAAACAGGAACTATAAAATAAATAATAATTCCTATAAATAAAAAATATGTTTCTTAAGCAATAACAATAGCGGATGTAATGACAATACCCAAAACGTTTTTCTGGTATTGCTCTCATAAAAACAGGTCATAGAAACAGACTCATTACAAAAAAGTGAGAAGATGAAAAGTAAATTTTAAAAAGTGAATGGAAAATCTTTCCACTTTAACCTTTGTTATCTAGAACCTATATAGTTCAAACTCAACAGGGAAGCATTTTCTGTTAGGAAGTAAGTTTTCAGCTCTTCATTCTTATAAATTCAGAGAAGTGATTTCTTTTTCCAGACAGACTGTCATCTCTCTCACTTATGTGCATGAAGAGGAATCTTCTTTTGTTCAGACATTTGCAAATATTTAACTGTAGTACTCTCATTCCACTGGTCTTCCCTAAATCTCTACTTACATATAATTTATTATTGTGTATTTAAATTTAAGTCTATCTCTCCAGTTTATCTTGGTCATTTCTTCTCATTTTGCTCAGAAGGACTATTCGTGAAAACATGTATTATTTTGTCTTATGAAAACCTGTGTTTGCCAACCATTAAATTCCATATGAAGTCACAGATATTCAATGAAGCCAAGTTGGTCTTATATCTGCATTCCATCTTTTATTAAATTCATATTTTGCTTAATGCAGCATAGCATTGTAGAGACAGATACTTATTAGAAATTTTGTCATTTGAATATTATATAATGCTTATTTTTATGAAGTCATATACAAAGAAATTTATTCCTTAAATTCCTTATTCATACAGTATATACATTTAAAACAATTATTTAATATCTCTTTTAGTGCCAGACATCTGGTGTGGCATAAGTACTGAATAGAGAATAAGAAAGAAATCATTCTTCCCAGCATGATTGTCTCAGTTCAACAGATGACTTCCTAGAAATAGAATTGTGTTATTGCTTGATAAAACTTGTTTATTATATCCATTTTCATTAAGTGAATAAAAAAAAATAAAAGGATATATGGTCAGGAACTTTAATTCATTAGCAGCATATTTTTTTCCTAAATTCAGTTGTGTGATCCAAGACAGCTTCAATAGTTTTATTAAGACAAAGAATGTGTTTGGGCCATTTTCTGTGGAATCAGCCTAATTGACTAGATATAAATTGTGTTTTGTCAAATACCCTTTCTGCTTCACTTACTCTTATTTTTCTATTATTACTATTTTTCTTTTTCTTCTCATATGATTTTAAAGGTCTCTTTGGGCAAAGGAAATTGAAATTTCAGCATTAACATTCCAGTAATAAATATCTGCATAACAAATGAATAATCATTTTCCAGGAAAGAAAGGGTAGTTCACAGAAAAAAAGAAGGGCTAGCACTTGAGGTAAAGAAAATGAGGCCAAACCCTTACTGATGATGCTGATCCAAATGGCTTATGGGATACAGGAAGCTTAACCAGCCTTTACAAATGGAATTAAATCAAGAGGAAGTTAGTAGGCTACACCTAGAAAAATGGGGATCTGAAATACAGCCATAAGATCCTTCTTTTAGGAACATGCAATGTGAAATGGAGAAAAGGATAAAATTGGCATGTACAACAAGCCAACTCGGACAGATGTTCAGAAGACACCACTGATTAAAAAGCACTTGTTTAGCTGCAAAGTTAATTCAGTCTGATAGCTGAGCACTTCACTGCAAATGAAAATTCCATTTTGCTTTATATTAATATCTCCAATGCATAATTTGAAAGTAACAAAACTTGATGGAATTTACTCTAAAATATTTTCAGTAATTTGGAAAACAATTTTAAATGCTAACTTGCTATAATAGGAAAAAATTAATAAATATGTTATTAATATCTTGAAATAATTAAATGATGCCAATGCATCTCTAAATTTTATGATCTACCTCTTGAAAAATTACAAATAATAGAAAAAAACAATTGTATATATATATATATATATATATATATGAGTTTAATGTCTGTTTATATTCAAAACTGATATTTCCAAGATTTTCAATAATCTTTATCTTTTCTGTCAAAATATGTACCTAACAAAGCTAAAGAGGAAATCAAGGATATGATAGAATCTGAGATAGTAAAATAAATGGAACCTCTTGTACAGCTACAAATAGAAGCCAAGGTAATCAAAAAAGAAAATGAAAGTTTATGCAGTAGAATAAACATTGCAGAAGACTACATCTCAGATCTAGAGGACATGATGGCAGCCAATGAACAGGAAAGACATAATTTGTGCAAAATGGCAAAAGACCATGAGAAATCTATGCAACAGCTACTAGATGATTCAAAGAAGAATAACATAAGTTTGATTGGAATTACTGAGGAAGCAGGAGACAATACAAAAGATATAAATATTTTTTTCACAGAAATAGTAGCAGCAAACTTCACAGACAAAGAAAAATAATTAGACGTCCAGATTCATAAAACATACAGAACTCCACAGGACAGAAAAAAAACAAAAAAACAAAAAAAACCCACCTACACCTAGGCATGTAATTATACAAGTTCCAGAGATGAAAATAAAGAATAAAATATTGAAAATAGCTATAGAGAAGAAAAAAAAAATATCAGCTATAAGGGGAAGCCCATCAGAATCACAGCAGACTTTTCCACCCAAACACTCAATGCAAGAAGAGCCTGGAGTGAAGTGTTTCAAACCTTAAAGGACAACAACTTCCAACCCAAACTGATTTACCCCTCAAAGTGATCTCTGAAAATTCAGGGGGGAAATAAAATACTTTCATGACAAAGAACATCTTAAAAATTTTATGCAAAAACCAGCACTACAAAATAACCTAAAGGATATCTTGGAGAAAAAAAAAAATGAGAATTATAAACCCATGAAACCCAGCAGAGTCATCCCACTGAGCCAAAAAAGAAACTGATGGGGAAAGAACAAAATCAAAGAATAAAATAGTTTAGAACAGGAAATCATGACAGCCCTAACTCTATCCATATCAGTTATAACCATTAATGTCAGTGGCCTCAATGCACCAATTAAGAGACATAGACTGGCAGAATGAATCAAAAAGCAAGATCCTACAATCTGCTGCGTACCGGAAACACATCTAATCCAGAAAGAAAGCCACAGACTGAAAGTAAAGGAATGGAAAACAACTGTGCATGCAACAGGAAACTGCAAAAAAGCAGGAGTAGCATCTTATTTGCAGATAAAATAGATTTTAAACCAAAAGAGAAAAAGAGACAAAGAGACTGCTTAAAAGAAACAAAGAAGGTCAGTATATTCCCATACAGGGAACTATCCAAAATAAATAAATAACTGTTTTATATATAGTTATACCCCAAACTCCAGTGCGCCCAGCTGTATAAAGCAAACACTAATGGACATGAAAAGTCAAATAAGCAGCGATACAATAATAGTAGCAGATTTCAAAACCCCACTATCACAAATAGACAGATTGACTAGACAGAATCAGTAAAGAAGTGCTTGAGGGCCAGGGATATAGCTCAGTGGTTCTGGTGCCTGTCTTGCCAGTGTAAGGACCTGGGTTTGATCCTCAGTAACCACATACCAGTACTGGATGTGGAGACTCACCCCAGCAGCAATCAGCACCACATACCACAGTGCAAGGCATGGTGGCTCATGCCTGTAATCCCAGCAGTTGGGAGGCAGAGGCAGGAGGATTGCTGTGATGTGAGTTTGAGGCTGAGCTCAGGGCCAGCCTGAACCACAAAGTGAGACCCTGTTTCAAAAAAACCTTAACAACAACAACAACAACAATAACAACAACAACAAAAAAAGAAGTGCTTGAACTAAACCAAACTCTTCAACAAATGGATTTAATAGATGTCTACAGGGTATTTTACCCCACTAAATGATAATTTACTTCTTATCAGCTGCTCATGCATCATTTTTCAAAACAGACAACATGCTAATTCATAGAACAAGTTTAAATAAATGCAAAGGAATTGAAGTTGTCCCCTGTATATTCTCAGACCATAGTGCCTTGAAACTAGAGATGAAGAGCAAGAAAAAAAAAAAAAATCCCAAGACCTTCAAAAAGACACGGAAATTGAATGATACTCTATACTAACCAATGGGTCACAGAAGAAATTAAAGATGAAATTAAACAATTTCTACAATTGAATTATAACCTCAGTACAACATACAGGAACTTGTGGGAAACAATTAAAGCAATTCTACAAGAGAAATTCATAGCAGTGAATTCCTATGTCAGGAAAACTGAGCAAGCTCAAGTTAATAATCTAATGCTGAACCTTAAGCTACTAGCAAAAGAGGAGCAAGGCAAACCAAGAGCTCATGCTAGGGAGGAAATCATAAGGATCACAACAGAAATCAATGCAATGGAGACTAAGAGAATGGTACAGAAAATCAGCAAATCAAAGAGTTAGTTTTTCTACAGGATAAATAAAATTGACAGAACCTTAGCCAACCTTCTCAAACAAAGAAAAGTCTCAAATCCACAGTATTAGAAATGAAATGGGGGAAGTCAACACTGACCTAGTGGAAACACAGATACTAATAAACCCATACTTTGACAAATTGTATTCAAATAAAATGGAAAATGTAGAAGAAATGGATAAATTCCTAGATACATATGAACTTACAAAGTTGAATGAAGCAGAAATAAAAATGTTAAACATCCCAGTATCAATCTACGAAATTGAAAATGTAATAAAAAACCTACCGACAGAAAAAGCCCTAGGCCTGATGGCTTCACTGCTAAATTCCATGAAACTTTCAGAGAAGAGTTAACATCACTACTCCTCAAACTCTTCAACAACATCAAAAGAGAAGCAGCACCCCCATATTCATTTCTGGAAGCCACCATTACCTTGATTCCAAAAGCAGATAAAGATCCAACCATAAAAGAGAATTACAGGACAATCGCCCTAATGAACATAGATGCAAAAATCTTCAATTCGATACTAGCAAACAGAATACAGAGAGTCATCAGAAGACCATACACCCTGACCAAGTTGGATTCATTCCAGGGATGCAGGAATGGTTCAACATATGTAAATCAGTAAATGTAATACACTACATAAACAGACTCAAGGACAGAAACCATATAGCCATATCAATAGATGCGGAAAAAGCACTTGACAAAATCCAACACCCATTTATGATCAAAACCCTGCATAAAATTGGAATAGTTGGTCTGTATCTCAAACTAGTAAAAGTTATTTATGAGAAACCAATCACCAGTATCATCCTAAATGCTCAAAAAGTGAAACCTTTCACACTAAGATCAAATATGAAACAAGAATATCCACTTTCACCACTCCTGTTCAATATTGTGTTGGAAACATTTTAGCCACAGCAAATAGGCAAGACAAAGAAAAAAAAAAGGAATAAATATAGGAAATGAAGATGTTAAACTGCCATTATTTGATGATGACATGATACTCTATCTAGAGGATCCTAAAAACTCAACCAAGAGACTGCTAGACCTAATTGCCAAATTTAATAGTGTAGCTGGGTATAAGGTTAATGCTCAATAATCATGAGCCTTCATATACACAAACAACAGATTAATTGAGCAAGAAATTGGAGAATCAATCCCCTTCTCAGTAACATCCGAAAAATGAAATATTTAGGAATCAATCTAACAAAGGAAGTGAAAGACCTCTAGTCTGAAAACAGCACTGTGAACAATGAGATAGAAGAAGATTCCATAAAATGGAAAGATATCCCTTGTTCCTAGGTTGGAAGAATCAATATCATCAAAATGGCTATACTCCCACAACTATTATATTGATTCAATGCAATACCAATTGAACTTGCAATGGCATATTTCATAGATCAAGAGAAAATAATCTAGAAATTCATCTGAAACCACAAACGACCTAGAATACCAAAAACAATTCTAAGCAATAAGGATATTATGGGGGGTATTATGATTCCCAACCTGAAATTATACTACAAAGCCACTGTGATAAAAACCGTGAGGTACTGGCAGAGCAACAGAGCCAAGGACCAATGAAGTAGATTAGAAGATCCAGAAACAACTCCAGACACACTATGCTATCTCATTTTTAAATAAAGGAGCCAAATACCCTCAGTGGAGGAAGGATAGACTCTTGAACAAATGGTTCTTGAAAAATTGAACTCCAACCTGCCAAAGTCTAAAGCTAGATCTAGCTCTTTCATCATGTACTCAAATAAAATCAAAGTGGATTAGGGACCTAAATATTAAAACAGATACACTAAACCTGCTACAAAACAGGTTAGGTAAAACTCTGGAAGACATTGGTTTAGGGAAACATTTCATGAACAAATCCTCCATAGCATGAAAACTGGTAGAATAAATTGATAAATAGGATCTCATCCTATTGAGGTTTATGCACAGCAAAAGAAAGCACCAGCAAAGTGAAAAGGCAACCAACAATATAGGAAAGAATCTTTACCAGCCATTTGTCAGATAAAGGGTTATTCTCTAGAATATATAAAGAGCTTTAAAAAATCAATCCACCCAAATTTAAAGACCGAATTCAAAAATGAGCATCCGAAATAAGCAGATGCTTTTTCAGAGCAAGAAATAAAAGCAGCTAAGAAGCATATGAAGAAATGCTCAAAATCATTAGTCATGCAGATGAAAACAATATTAAGATTTCATCTCACTCCACATAGAATGGCTGTCATTTCAGAATTAGCCAGCAACAAATGTTGGCTAGGATGCTGAGATGAAGGAACCCTTTTCCACTGTTGGGGGACTGTAGACTCATACAACCCCTGTGGAGATCAGTTTAGAGATTCCTCAAAAAGCTAGGATTGGAGTTCCCATTTTACCTGGCTATTGCTCTTCTAGGTATGTACAAACAAGAATTAAAAGACTCATATCACAGTGATATGTGTGCACCCATGCTCATAGCAGCTCAGTTTATGATTGCTACATCCTGAAAGCAACCAAAGTGTCCATCAACTGGAGACTGGATAAAAAAGCTGTGGTTCTTCTATAGAGCAGAGTATTACTCTGCCATAAAAAATGATGTTTGATTCACTTATACTTAAATGGAAATACCTTGAGGACTTCCTTATAAGTGAAATAAGTAGCTCACAGATGTGTGAATATAGCATATTTTCTCTGGTATGAGAAAATAAAGATGTAAATGAGTTCTAGAATGTATGCTCTATATTGTGAAATAGAAAATACTCAAAGAGAAATGGGGTGAAGGGGGAAAATAATGAGATTATAACCAAAAAAAGGAAATAAATTTTATGTGTATGGGGGTAGGAATGGTAGGGTGGGTAGGGCTATGGGAAAAAATGAGAAACAAGTTGCATCATATACTGGTACAAATTCTCATTGTTGAGTGTAATCATGATGTGTGCATATGTAATGTACCAATAACCATTTAATAAGAAAAAATATGTACCTAATGCGCAAATATAAATTAAAATTGGAATCATAGTTTTACCATTGATTAGATCCCAAATTCTTTAATATAATTATACACATAAATCAAGATTTTAAATTACATATCCATTTTTTCTAAAAATAGTTATTATATTATCAGGTAAAGATAGTGATAGACAGTTACGGACAGTTTTTATATTATCAGGTAAAGATAGTGATAGACAGTTACAGACAGTTACCAGTGAATCAAACAAAAGCACAATAAAGTATAATAAAGGTTTAATTTGGGCCAAAAGTAGTGTGAATATTAAAATCAACATCATTAATAGAATTCATATCTAATTTTTGTGCAAATAGAAATGAACTGTTTTAATTTTAAGATATTTTAATAGTTGAAGTAATATTTTAATGGCTGAAATAAACAGTATTATCAAACATTTGTCAGGGATGATACTGTATTACACAAACCACAAAATCCATAGGAATTCAGGGATTTTTTAAAAATCTTTATTGGTACATTAAATATACACATCATGATAGCACTCCACTATGGGGATTTGTACCAGTATAAGACACAATTTAATTCTCATTTTTTCCCATAGCCCTACCCACCCTACCACCCCTCATATACATAAAATTTGTTTCCTTACTTTGTTGTTACAATCTCAACATTGTCCCCTTTCACCTTATTTTACATTGAGCATTTTCTATTTCACAATATATAACATCAGGGATTAGCTGAATACAAGTAGCTTTAGAATCACAACCCTAAATCATAGGGCCTCATTCGCTGGATCCAGTGTTCCAGCTGTTGCTGCATCATTCAGGTCTCCACGACAGACTTAGGTCTTAAATTCCAGTGGCTGGGTACTTTGTTGATATCTCCAGTTGCTTCTTCTGTAAAGATGTCTGCTGTACCCAGTTCACATTCTGTTCACTGGGTTGCCTCACAGCCCTTGACTAATCATTGCAAGGTCTAGCCTCAAGCACAACTCTAGACCCCATGAAGGGATCTTCCAGCTCTAGGACATGCATGGTCATCATCAAAGGCCTTTGCTTGAAGGCCATCCAAGCTCCTCCCTCAACACAGCCTGGCCAGCTATGCCCCCTTTCCACATATCTTAATCACTAGAAATCAATGCAGTAAAGATAGAACTAGAGGTAATTTGCAGAACTGGCTTCTCAAGTTACCTGTGATGTCAACTATTTATTATAAATATAGTTCATAGTTTATATAGATGAATACATATATTCAAAAGATTATGTCTAATCTCACTATACCTTTAATAATTCCTTTTTTTTTCTGTTCTAACTTTCACTGAATTCCAACAACACAACAAATATTTCCTTTCACTTAAATTTGTATGTTTCTGCAATTACCACATTTCTAATAGTACTTCATCTTCCCAAACAATTTTTTCTGAATTCTTGGCAACTAGGGACCAACTATTGCCTGTAAAACTTTCAAAATTCTCTAATACTTTAGGTCTACAGAAAATCCTTCATTTCCTTAAAAGTTCCTGTTAGTCGTGGTCATACTCTGCAGCACTACTCATTGAACATTATCCACACACTACATGCATCTACATATTAGAAATTTATATTATTAAACTCTAACTTTGATTTTATTTAATCTTAGAAAACTACTGTATTATTGCATGTTATTTAAAAGTATGCCCTCTCTGTATTAGTTTACCACGTATATTCCTGGCATTATTTTTAATTTGTATTCCTCATACCATTTTAATATTTGTGGTGGTGTTTAGATTTTCTTTTGTGTCCAAATACCTTCCATAGACCATTTAAGGAGAAATTTTTATTTTGGCTTATAGCATCAGAGGATTCAGTCCATGGCTAGCTGTCTAACAGGGAAACATCACAGCAGAAGAGCACTGTGGGAAGAGGCTGCTGACTTCATGATGGTCAGAAAGCAGGAGACCCCAAAGAGGAACAGATCTCACTGTTCCAGGAGATCCCTTCCTCCAAGATAGCCTGCTCCTAACACAATAGTTCTAGCTATGAACTAATCAAGTCTGATCCTTGATAAAGTTGCTTTCTCCATGATACAACTGTCTTCCAAATGCCCCACTCTTATGCCTGCACCTTTTAGGGGATATTTGTAATACAGTCATGACACTTGACTCATTATTTCTCTCTCTATGAAGAAAGTAGCTCTCAGCATTTTAGTGATCTCAGTATCTTTATTACTGATTCTCTCTATAATCTAGCTTTTTAATTACCATGCTTTTCCCACCCAAAAGTCTGGTTTACAGTCTTTGTCTTTTCTGTTCTAAGAATCACCATATATTTTCCATTCAAAACCTATTTTAATAAGTATTCTCTCCCCAAACTCAAATTCTAAAAATTGTTTAACCATGTAGAAAACACAGAAATAATGAACTAGAAAACTTTTAGTTTTTTTCTCTGTTTCATAAATCCACTTCAAATGGGATAGGAAAATATAGCTTATTGGTCAGTAAAGGTATGCCAAAATATTAAAGAGACTTGGTATTGTGGTATGCCAGGCATTTTCATTCGTAGAACTATCCCATTTGTTTTCTTGGAATGAATTAACTTCATATTCTGGGGGAGACATTTTCCTGAGCTAAAATTCTTCATGGTGATGCTTTATGAAAATGATATTTTTTGAGATCTTGGGATTTAGTTCAGTTGTTCTGGTATTGATCCCTGGTTTGATCCTCAGTAACCACATACGGCAATGCTGGGTATGGAGACTCATGACCACTAGCAAATGGTACCGCATACCACAATGCCTGGATAGCTGGCTCATGCTCATGCTGCCTCCCAGCACTCAGGAGGCAGAAGCAGGAGGATTTCTGGGAGTTCCAGACTCACCTGGGTTACATAGTGAACTCAGGACCAGCCTGAACTACAAAGCCAGACTCTGTCTCAATAAAATAAAATAAAATGCTATGTTTGAAGAATCAAGATGATTTTCCTAACAATAAGCAGGTATGTGGTATTACAAATAATATATTATTATAGCAGTTTACAAAATTGATTCTGCTATGAACTGCATTTAGTGTATTATGTGCTTTTGATTGTGTATCTATGTACATGGGCAGTACCAAAATATGAGTTACTAAAGTTACAAAGGCTTCAAAATATCCTTTCACGATTTATCTTATTTATATTTCTCAAAAATCCCAGGAAAACACTGTAAGGACAATTCTGAATACATTCTCAATATCCTAACTCCTCCTTTATCCCTTACATCTCCTCGATTGACTCATAATGTCTCTGTAACTCTAGCAAGGCTACCAAATGAGATTGTAGAAAATGGAAAAACCAGGTTGATCACAATAGGACATTTTTGTCATTAAATAAAGCTTTGAATTGGGTACATTGAGAATGTATTTATTTATATCCTTCTTTTTCTAGATAATGCTATGCAGTACAGTCCCTTGTAAACTTCCAACACTGTTATCTTTTAACATTTTATAACAATCAACACGTGCCCATGTATTTAAGTATAATTTTACCCTATACTCTAACTTCTGCCCATGTGTTCATTTACTCCTACTACTCGATCACCTACATCTTGCTCCAAGAGTTACATAGTTTTCTCTCACCTAAGATCAATTTTCACCTATTGAGAATCATGCCATTGACCATACAATACTACATAGTGGAAAATCATTTTAACTTATCACCCCTAACCTCTTTTCATCTGTTCTTTTTAAATACAGCTATTTATTATTTAGTTTAATTTCTCTTTCTGTTTCATTCTTTATATTTTATGTTCAAACTGCAATATCACTCTTTCATCTTCCATGCTTTGTAAGACGAGCAGGAAGCACATATTTTGCCATAATTAATAAGGAAATTACATATATTATGAACTCGACTTTCTTGTGGTTCAAGTACCTCTTCATCTCATCCATATGACCTGGCTGATCCAGGATTCAAAACTCTCCCTTCACATAGGTATGGTCTGTAGTGGTAATGACTGTAAATGTGATACCTCTATTCATTAATGAATCCCAAAGTGATACCTTGAGGTTTTGTTTAAACCTCGATTCTAGACTTGTACACCTCATTTTCTGCTCCACATATCCAATTGGGTAATTTAACAAAAGTAATATCTCTTAACTCAAACCCTGATTTCTACACTTTTACAACCAATACACCTACTCTTCTTGCTCTTATCTACATCATCAAACACAAAATGATTTCACTGGCTGAAACTAAATTTCTTCAGTGAACTTTCATGTTTCCTTCTCTGTATGTATAAAACAGAGTCATATTTTTCAAGATGTTTCCATGTTTTGATTTCTCCTTGACACTTCCACCATTGGTTGACACCATCAGTACTACAGGTGATGCTCAATGGTCCCTCCACTACATCCTTTGTACTTCTAATGTTTCAACATGACATAGATGGGTCCTTCAGTGAAAACAAAAAAGTAATGTAATTCCCCTTTCCACTTACTATCATTCAACTGTTTTTCTTTTTGCTTAGGATAATGACTATTGACAATAAATGAAATAATCATAAATATTTTATTATCACCAATTTTAGTAAATATTTTACATCATAAACTGTCACTTTCTGTTTCTCCTTTTCTTTCCAGTGTTTCAAGACCTGTAGCTTTTATGTTGGCTAGAATTTCACTGTACAAATCCCTGCAGTTACTCCTTTACTCTAGTGCTGTGTGGAACACTCTCTCCAGTATGCCTCCTCTAATCATTTATTTATCCCTAGTCCTGGTATCGCATTTCCCTTGTTGACTTTTATTTTTCCCTATTCCACTCATACTATTATGTAAATAGTATAAACACTTTGGGGAAATGGAGGTAGCTTTTTGTTTGGTTATTTTGTTTCCACTGCATTTCCAGTGCCCTGCCCAGGGCATATTGCACAGTGTCCATTCAATATTTGTTTGTTGAATACATACATATGTTACATTCATTTTAATTTTATTTGATTAGATCCATTCCGAGAGAGTTATTTTCAATTAAATCATTCCAAGACAGAAATTGTAGGACTGCCTTTTTTGGTTCACAGAAATGAAACTTTCTCTGAATAATACTTACAGCTAACATTAATTTATGCTTAAAAAACTTACACAAACCCTCTTGAATTTGTTCTATGTCATTACCATATCAGTATCATACCATTCTTGAAACTCATTGGCACAATTTGGATAAACTGCAAGCTTTGACAGCACTTATTAAGCACCAACAATATGAAAGGGATGATGTTTAATAATGTGAAATTATTTTTCTGTTAATACCTGAAATTATCCTGTAAATCTTGATGTTTCTCCAAATTACAGAAGAAAAATCTGGTGCTTCATGATATTCTGTATATAACTTCTATGTAGAAATATGGCTCTATAATTTAAGGAAATGTGTTTTCTTTTGATACCTCAACAAAGCATGCAAACTTAGGTGGTAAAATTCTATTCATATCAAACATTAATTTGGGAGATCTCTATCATGGCAATTCTGTTAATGTATACAAAAATTATTCAATTGTACATCTATGTTCCATTTTTGACTTTATATTGAAATAAGTTAAAAATCAGCTTTTTCCCAAAATACTGTTTTCCCCTAAAAAGACATAAATCCCAAACGATTCACCACTATTGTTACAATAACATACTTTCATTATATTGCTTTTTTCCCTTCAATTTAGAAATGCATTTGTCAATGTACCATTTTAAATGTATATGTATATTTTAAATCATTTGAGCCAGCAAAATAGGGTCAAATCTTATTTTATATTTTATGGAAGATAAATTTGTTCTAAAATATTTCTTTTAAAAATTCTCCATTGTCGTTATTTTGCTACTACCCTTTTAGCCTTAGCAATAGCCTTATTTTTTAACTGTTTTTATAGTTCTAACAAATTAAACATATGATTTACTTTGTACTCTTGATGATTATAACCTCTCCAACTTTTCATTTAAAAATATTTCTGCTATTTTACTTGCTGTTGGTAAAACTTTCAAATTGATAACAGATACAAATTTCATTAACGTACTGTTTTCTCCATCTTCCCGATCATTAATTAGGTTGTTACATAAGAACAACCTTCACGCTAATCCCTGTGCCACTCCACTAAATACAGTGACATTTTGGTTGTTCCATTGAAGACAACTTTACATAATAAAGCTCTGCTTTACCTGAGTCAATTTCAATTTTTTATCACTGTTCCATGAAATGAGGAAATATTTAATTTACTATTTTAAGTTTTCATAATCCAAATCCTTGACATTTTTTGGATTTTCAGCAATAATTCTACATTGAATATAGTCCAGAATTATCTTCTTACTATGGCTTTTTAAAATATGAATGGTAAATAATGAAACTTTATGTTCTCTATTTTTGTCTTATGAATAATGTAAATATTTTACTAGAGATTCTCTTTTCTGAAGCACCCATTTCTTTTTAAAATGGAAATTTCCCCAAATCTATATCCTATTTCAAGAGGCATAATTATGTAGTCTTTGATTTAAATTTCTTTCACACTGAAATATTTATGATACCCAGAATCATTAGAAAAAAAATTGCATCATATTGCACTTTTATATTGATTTTATTCTTCTTTTCCATAATTCCTTGATTCCTTATTTTTAAATATTTGCAAATTTACCAACAAATATACTTTCCATGATTGACTATAACTGATTTATGTAAATTTCAGGTAATTATTTAAATTTTATAGAAATAATCATTTTAGTACAGTTTTTTTAACATTTGTGAGATCTAAAAATACACACAGAAACTGAATTTTGAGTTGTTTTCTTTAACTGATATTTCATCTTTTCACTCCATAAATATGAATTCATTTCTTTTACTTGATTTTTAATAACAGAATAGGAATCTTTCTTTTAAAAGAGTTCAGATAAATTAGTATCTTCACTACCTTAATTAAAATGCATGTTTTTATTTGACAGATTTTCTCAGAACCATTCACTGTAATTACATTTTTAAAAATAAATGAGTTAATTTATAGTGAGATAATTTTTGAGATTAAATCTTGTCATTTGAGAGATGCAGATGAAAACAACACAGAGATTTCATTTCACTCCACAAAGAATGGCTGGCAATTCAAAATTAGCCAGCAACAAATGTTGGCGAGACCACAGAGAAGAAGGAACCCTTCTCCACTGTTGGTGGAACTATAGACTCATACAACCCCTATGGAGATCAGTGTAGAGATTCCTCAAAAAGCGAGGATTGGAGGTCCCATTTGACCCAGCCCTCCCTCTGCTAGGTATATACACAAAAGAATTAGAAAATTCATATCAGAGTAACATATGTGCACCCATGTTTATAGCAACTCAGTTTGTGATTGTTAAATCTTGGAAACAACCTAAATTTCCATCAACCAGAGACAGGACAAGAAAGCTGTGGTTCTTCTAAAGAATGGAGTATTACTCTGCCATAAAAAATGATGTTTGAATCATTTATACTTAAATGGACGTACTTGAACATCCTCATAAGTGAAATAAATAGGTCACAGTTAGGTAAATATCACATCTTTTCTCTGGTATGAGAAAATAAAGATGTAAATGAGTTCTAGAATGTATGTTATGCATTGTGAAATAGAAAATATTCAAAGCAAAATGGGGTGAAGGGGGAAAATAATGAGATTATAACAAAAAAGAAAGGAAATAAAGTTTATATATATAGGGGGTGGAGGTGGTAGGGTGGGTAGGGCTATGGGAAAAAATGAGAAATAAGTTGTGTCATATACTGGTACAAATTCTCATTGTTGAATTCAATCATGATGTGTATATGTAATGTACCAATAAAGATTTCATTTTAAAAAAAATCTTGTTTTCAATGTAAAGAATTAGCAGCTACAGAATCTTATATCTTACCTGCTAACATTTTACCTATAAAGAATGTTTGGAAAGTGTGTTACACATATAGGATACTTAATAAGTTAGACAAACTATTACAGAAGATGGAATTAGAGATGTCTTATCAGAGAATATAAAGAAATTTATAGTGAACAAATCCTACACAAATATCAAGTGAACTTGACTAACAGAAACTTTCAAAGATTCAGAGGTTTGAAGTTGAACATGAGTTAAATCTTGAAAGCAAAATGTAAGATTTGATGATAAAACTGCTAAGTACAACCTCACCAACCCAAGCTGTTGCCTTATGGAGTCAAATAATGAACCCATAGACAAAAAAAGAAGAAATAAGT
>PVIR01011827.1:0-46198 GCA_004026965.1 Petromus typicus | reverse complement strand
CATAATCTTTTACCTTAACACACTGCTGTAAATCACTGTATCAAGGGGGAACACTTGTTAAAAGCTTAATGGTTAGAGAAAAAAATACAAATTTCCAAAAGGAAAACAAGATCCTATTTCTGGATTTTTCTCATAAATTATACCCTGATTGGCCACACAGAAAGAGGCACAGCTTGCTGCCTCGGCAATAAACTAAAACTGTCACTCAAGGGAGGTCCACTGTTGATCCATATCTTCCTGGAATTGGTAAGTCTGATCTGGGGTAACTATTATTATGATTCAATACTCAATGGAGCACTCAAATAGTTGTATTCCCCTGGTGGACTCATATAAATACATGTGTAGGCATTAATAAATATACTTTAAAATCACTACAACCTACCCACAGTGTTTTTCACTAACATCATAAAACTTATCCAGTATTTAAAATTTAAGATATGAACAGAAGTTAAACATTCTGATAAATTACAGAAGGCTGAGTATGGTGGCACACACCTATAATCCCAGGTATTGAAGAGCCAGAGGCAAGGGGATCATGAATTGAGGGCCAGCCTGGGCAGTGAGATTCTACTAGGTAGAGAGATTCTAACTCAAAATAATAGTAGAAGAAGTGTAAAAATGTAGCTCAGTTTATACTGCTTGCCTACACTGTGTAAGGCCCTAGGTTCAAGTCTCCGTGGCACAAAAAGTAAAGCTTTAAAAATATTTCAGAATGAAGAGAAAAATAATCAAACTAATTAAATGATAGAAGGTGACATGGGGAGAAATTTTAAAAGCTTTCTTTGTGTTCCATTTCCTTTTTACTTCACCTTAAAACAAAAGCGTAATTTTTGTAACTATTAAGAGTATAATGGAATTGAGGCAAATCTGACTCATACTCATACCAATTGTATCTCATTAATCTCCAAGTAAATAATACACATTTATTATTTTTACTCAAAGGAAAAGTGATACAAAAGTGTAATATGTCTTTTTAAAGTTTGGGTATTGCTTATAAGCTTTTCCTTGTAGTACGTTCAACATCACAATACCAAAAATTTCTCTGAAGAAAAGTGACTTGGTAAGGACACAGAAATATGATCAACAAGATACCTTATTTATGGAGATAAATAGAAAAAGATCTTGTGGAGATGCAGTTTTATGTTCTAATTTCTCTTGTAGGCATTTTCAGCTTATGTATTTTAATGACAATATATTTTATTATTCTTCTTTCAAAATTATATTACGAATTGTGAAAGTTTTGTTGTGGACTAATTTCAACAGCAAACTTCCTTGACAAGGAAAAAAAGACTATCACTTATAAAAAACAAGTCTTCATTTCTTCATTTGGATTAAGTTTTTGTTGGACACATCAGATTGTACCAGATGGGGTGATCTATCTTCTTGTTAACTCACTGATAAGTGTTTGACAATGTAGCTATTATTTCCTAAGTTAGAAAAGTGTAGGAGGCCTACTGTAGGGTTACAAGGTCTGCTGATAGAAGAGCGAAACAAGGATTTCTGCCATGGACACCTAGCCTTAAAATCAATGCTTCTTAAAGACAGCACTTATTTTGCATGGCACTGAAATGAGCCAATTAATATTCGGTTATAAAGCGTTTTCTTAATAAAATGCCATCAGCATGTCCTTAACCTTCAACATTTAGAATCTGCATATTTCTGCAGCACGTGTGTCCTCAATGATTCCATCAAGCTACTGGTTGTTTGTTTCGTAGGATTTTAAACAACCATGTCTTTTTCTCAACTAGCAGAATAATTCAGTCACTCAGAGATCTCACAGTGGGCCCTTAGCCTTGCTGACCATTGTGTCGTCCACAGTAAATGAACAAACTGCTCCTAATCTCCTTCCCGAACTCAACCTGAGGCGCCAGTGATACCTGAGCTATCATTCCAGCAAGGCGGCTGCTCGCACAGGTCACCGGCATGTGCTTGTACAGAGGCACCTGCCACTCACAAAGAGAGTCCAAGACTTTGTAAAAATATCTGCTCAAGTTAGTCCCATGAGTTAAAAATATATTCTAGTCATTCCCATATTTAATGTCACTGATGATTTGTATTAATCAGTCAACCCTCAATTTACTTAAAATGGTTGGAGTGGCTATATGGTTAGATTTAGCTTTAATTGCTAAATACGCTGATATGTCTGAATTGGTGTTGAAAGAAAAGAGGTACTTAATTACTTAATCATTTACAGTCAGCACAAGACATATTGGGTAAACTCTTTGGGTAGCTGGATAAAATTTCAATAATGTAAATAATGCATTATCCATCTTCTGCTTCCATTATAGTACAGTTTCTGATTCTCAAAATCGTTATCTGACAGGTCTGTGTTCTTCTGGCCAGGTTGTGGTACATTTTGCAGCTTGTCAAATCTCCTCGCTTCCTGGCACCCTATTTCATTATACAGTATTGCTCGGTGTTTAGCCACTGTATCCGCTCATGCAGACATACTCTACCTCCAGTGTAACACTAGAACTGATTTGCTAGGCGCTCCTTTTGCTTCCTCACATTTCACATCTTTCTGTTGAATTTCTTGTGTCAAGAACACAGCTCTGTCTTTCTACTTCCATTCTCAAATAGATGAACATTCTTTGGATTTTCTGAATATTTAAGTAGCTTTGTGACTGATGTCAGTATGTTTCATTTCATAGTACTCTCTTCAATACCGTTCTGTACTGTGCTTTAAGATTATTCTGAGTGTGTTTTCATTTTATACTTTTTTTGGTTTTAAAATGATTGAAAATTACTTGTATTTCCTCATGAATTAATGGAAAGAGACTTTTTGTGATTAAAAAGTACAGCTTCTAATTAGTAATTCACTCAGAAAGCAAATTTTAGAAATAAAAATTTTCATAATCTGCTAAAAATTTTCCTGAATAGTTTATTTTCTGCCTGAGAAATAGAAAAGGAAACATTAAAAAAAAGTACCTCTACAGAAATGAAAAACTATATTTTCCCCTGAAAACATGAAAGAAATGAATGTAAAATTGTTCCAGCTTACAATTTACATGATCTGAGTTGCCACCAGACCTGGATCTCTCAGGAGAATTCAAAGCCTGACTGTTTAGTGCTCGTGGATAAGGCATATTTATTTTAGTGCATTGTTTTAACTGGTCAAATTTTGAGGCTTTGGAAGCATAGGTGAAAGTTCAAACTTCTTTACTGAAAGTGTAGCCATTGTTTCATAAAATACCCAAGGTGATTCATTCAGCCAACCTAATATCTACTCATCAAGGAAGAGAACAAGCTAAGCAGGCATTATATCTTTTTCTAGCATAACATGTTAAGTGCTGCATTCCAATCTAAAAGGTAAAATTGTTCCTTTGAGTAAAATAATTAATGATCGCAACAAAAGGAAAGCCGTTACGAGAGAGACCTCTAGTGGGAAAAAATGTGAGTGTCTAGGAAAAGAGTTTTATTGTTTATGCTTCATCTGAAAAGCGGAACTTGACCATGCAATCGAAGACAGTGTCCATAAAGCAGTGAAGTCTATTCCACTTTACTGCTTGGTACATGCTAGTTTTTCCAGGCAAATAATGCTTTTCAGAGCAGGGCCAACAAAGTGTGCCAGGGCAGCTTAACTTATTACACGTCAGATTTTGCAAAACAAGTGACAGATATCTAAGAAGAAAGATGAGATTTTTTTGTTTGTTTTGTTTTGTTTGTTTGTTTTAAGGACAAACAGAAACTGAAAGCACTCTGTTTTCTAGAAACAGTAACTTTTGATCTGTTTGTTGAGGTAACATTTTAATTACAGTTAACACCAATATATAAAAATATCAAAACATTCTGAGGCTGAGACAGGGATTAGGAGGATTTGTAGGCTTTTCAGACAAAATCATAAATCTAAAAATAAAACACAATATGTATCAGTTAAAAGTAACATTAGAAGAAAAATGACAAAGGTCTGAGCTACACCGAATAGCAAGGCATGCGAGTACAGGATATTTAAAGAAAATCTTTGCTTTTAGATTACAGAATATTTCATTTGACTAATGCTCCTTAGAAGATTATTCCTCCTTTGTTCTCTACACAATTACATTGAATCATCCTCTGATGTATAATCTAATTTTAACTGCTTATTAAAGTTTTTCTACTTTAAACAATGCTAATGGTAAATATGAAAATCAGGACGTGTTTTCAGCCTAGAGACCTAACACTGGATCCTGCAGAAATGTGCATCTTCTCACCATGTGTACCAAAGAGGCAGTAATGCACCTTCTAATTTCAATTAAAATGACCACTTACAGTTCAGGGAGACACTGATTCAGAGTTACATGGTTTAAGAAAGTTTTCAGAAATAAAAAAGTGAAAATTTGAGATTCCTACAATACAGTGTTAACACTGAATAGGATTACAATTTAGAAGAAAAGTATTGAAGCTATAAGAGTTATTTGTCACAATAACAGTTTCTGAATTCTATTCTTTAGTAATGGCAAAGGCCACATACATACATCTTTTATCAAATTAACCACAAGAGATCTTCAGTGTTCATTGATCAGCTGTACCCTATGAATTTAGGAAAAAAGTATTGTGTAAGTCTGTTTTTGTTTTCATTTCCATTGTCAACTACTTTTCTTATCCATTTTAAATTGTATCTATTGTCTTTAATAATAGAATTTTCAATTTCTCCTCAGGGTGATGAAATTTCAGAGCTTATTTTCAAGGCAGGATATTCATAGCACTTAGAGTCCTCCTATTAATACCTTTCAGTTAATGCTATACAGGTTCTACTTTTCCACTTTTATCAAAGTCACAGTATCCTATAAAATAAGACATCATTATTCCTAGGAGATTTAGTCCAAGAATCTCTTGGAGTTTGGGCTGGTGTCTGGCAGTCACTTGAGTGGGAAGTGGTAGTGGAGTGAGAAGAAGAATGAAAAACAGAGCTAGACAGAGTGACACAAATGTTATTTTCCTGACTGTTTCTAGTCTAGAATCAAGCTTTCTCAGGCAGTGAAACAATAGCTTCATATTTAGAGGCTCTGGATGACATTTCTATACTTTAAAATAATCACAATGGCTAGAAAAATCTTCCCAATTTAAAAGCATAAAGAAACATATTTATCTGGCTCCATTTCTGATTATCATTTTTTAAAAGAAAATTAATTACATTCCTATGCTGCCCTGTGTTCTTTACACAAAACTACATTTCAGCTCACAGAAGTTTTCCTCACCACACTGAACAGAGACTCTTTTTGAATGGTTTTCGTGCCATCTTCACAATCGTACTAGCCCTTACCTTTCTTGTTCCACGAAGACTAAATTTTCACAAGCATCCTGGGATGAAACAATGAAATGAAAACAAAAGTCTTCAGGGCTCACCAGGGTTTTCATGAAAAAGGAAAAGTAAACTAGTCTTCAAAGAGGCTGAAATGCAAATCATTCCCCAATGACAACACTGTCCTTTGCTTTAGAGTCTCACTCTACACCAACCCTACCCACACCCTCCCCCACACACACTAACGATAGGGAAGAAGTCTGCAAATACAATTTCCCTTTTGCTGTAGGTATATTCTAGACTGTCATAATTATTAATTTAGTCTATTTTTTTCTTTTGCCTTTTTTAGGGGAGCAAATGTTACAGGGGAAAAATTAAAAACTGAAATATTGTAACAAAAAAGTAAGGAAACAAATTTTATATATATGGGGGGGTGGTAGGGTGGGTGGGGCTACGGGAAAAAATGAGAATTAAGTTGTGTCTTATACTGGTACAAATCCCCATTATGAAGTGCAATCATGATGTGTATATTTAATGTACCAATAAAGATAATTTAAAAAAAAAACTGAAATAAAATCTGAGTCCTTTTTGCCCTATGTGCAGTTTTTAATTCTGCCCTTAGTTTCAATCTGTATTTGTACTGAATCCTTTGGGTTGCAACAAATTTAAAATTTCCTCACTGTTCAACACCATTCTTATCCTTATTCCAGTTCCAACAGCCATGAACCACCAAGTAGGCCCAAGACATGCTAACAAAAAATAAATAATGGCACACAGATAAAAACCACCAGATCAACACGCAGTGGATCTGAGTTCTCACCTCCACGGGACTGGAGGGCTCCACTCTAACCTTGATAGGTTCCTAACTGTCATGCTTTGGTTTCTCTGACATTGACCTATCAGTATTTTCCTGTCAAAATATTGATTTAAAGTCCTTTAAAAAATATAGAGTAATAGCGCATCACAACAGGGAGGTAACAAGTGCGGGACAGTATTCAGAGAATTCCTCTACCTATTTGGGCTTAGTTGTCCTTGGTTTCCTCTGCCTAATAGAATCGATGGTTAAACTTGAAGACCTCCAAGTTGGATCCAGCATCCATTTGGTACCATACTTTATCATATCAATGAACATAAGTTGTTGGACACAGCTTTCAGTAGAACTCATTGTACATCTTTCCCTTTACTAGTAAAGCATCAATGGTCAATGCTCACTTTCAACAGGTAAGTGATTTTATGCTCCAGATGCAATTGCAACAGAGCTGACTGGGTTTTGTAGCTCCTGGTTGTTTTAGATTTTCATTCTCAATGAGAATCCAAGGAAACAAGGACTGAGAAGGTCATCTGCTCCTTTCAGACAACAGAAATTAACCACTTACAGCTGAGCATAACTTCCTGGTTTGCCAACAAGAATACATCTGAGAGAATAGTTTTTGAGATATGTTATTATAATACCTTAATCAACATAAGATTTCTTTACATATTTAAATGCTACGGTTTATTTCCCCTTTCCATAAGAAATCATGTCAATCAGTGAGCATGGGTTTCATCAAATGTAGAGAGAGAGAGAGGAAATAGAAGTCTGTCATCTTGAATTTAGATGTTATATCTACAGTTATATCTACATATCTACATTCTTCCTTAAAAGAACATATTCATAGCATATAACCTACCTCATTAAAAAAGAATAAAAACAGAAAACAGTTTTCTTAGCTTGACTTTATTTCACAAAATCAAATCTCTTATATTATTCTTTTTTATGTCAAAATTCATAGAAATTTTAAAGTGGCCTGAGTGTCATTGGTTTGATTTGTGTGTTCAGAGTGTGCATGTTTGAAAATAGAAAAAAAACAAAATAGAGGATTTCCCAGAGAGGCAATTCACATAGCACCGCTAAGGTTATATAAGCATAAATTCAAAGTATGTTATAGAAAACTGCACATATATACATCTCCCCTACTTGATGAGGAGTTTGGGGAGCACAGATCACATTAATTGTTGCAGCTCTAGAATTCTAATTTCATCCACTCCCACTTTCACTGCAGGTTTGAGGATTTGCTATATACCAAGCATAGGGTTAAATGTGGAAACTTTTATGAAAATGAATAAAATGCAATCCTACACATAAATGAACTCAATCTGATGGAATTGAAATATTACATGATTTTAGCAACTCTACAATTTACTCCCACGATATCCTCTTTACCTTAACCATATGACTGGATTTTGTAGCTCATGGTTGTTTTAGACTTTTCATCCTCATAGAGAATGAAAGTTATCATATAAGATTGTACAGTGATATCCACATTTACAAATGAGCAAAGTGAGTTTCACAGAACTTCGTTATGTTTCTCCAGGTTACTCAGCTAAGCAAAGGCAGGTCCTTCTTACTCCAAATCTCATGGGTATGTGGTGAAGATAAGTACCATTAATGCAACAGCTACAGAAGATATGATTTTATAGAGTTAAATTATTAGAATTGTTAGTTTTCATGCTGTTCTTGCTTCTGACCAGATGAAAAGGTTTCTGAAACATGTTTCTAAACATTTGTCTTAAATCCATCAAATAAGTAAAGAACATGGACTCAAAGCTGAAGTTCTCCATCTAACTAGATGAACTGTGAATACAGAATTGATTTAAAACAAAATATTCACAACCCTCTTACCCCCAAATTTAGTACAACACATATAATTCAGCCCATTTCAATAGCTAAAAAAGCTGCTTTCTGTGCATAAGGCATCAGATGCAATAGAAGGTGAGGCTAGTACTTCCTCTCGCGTTCCAGTTTAAAGAATGACTGTGCTGGAAGTTGTTTTCTCTGTTACAGTTCCAGAAATTCTGATTCTTGTTAGTTTCATTTCCTATACACAGAAAAGGAAGGAGAACTCTACTTTGATTGGATCCAGTCTACATACATACCCTGTGTCTGCCAGCCTAGACTTGAATGGAAAAAAAAGAATAATATGTTACAAAGCTTCTGTGTTGTAACAAGTGTGGAGAGTGATGAAATCATGTGTGCGCTGAAGAAATGTTACAAAGACTCATTTAAGGACATCAGACGACATGATATAGGAGTTAATTAAAGTAAGCAATCAATCAGACCAGCTGAAAACCGCTTGAGGAATTGTCAACTTAAGAATCGCTTAGTGTTCAATTTTAAAAACTCATCCTGGAAGATCCTGTTTGATGCACATAGAGAAAGTTGCGTTCAGGTCCATGTGACTTGAGTTTACATTATTCTCAGGTGTGGCCACTGTAAGCAAGGCAGTCTGTGGCCCCTATTGAAACATAAGTTTCCCTTTCAGCCTTTTAAAATTCCCTGCCAGGGTGTGGCTTGGGAAAAGAACAGTATTTAAGATGATGGAAAATATTGTACATGGAGATGTTTGAATGCTCCAGGCTCAATACCAGCAACCTAGAGATTGCAAGTAGCTGTTACGAATCCTGTTTATTAGTTTGTTTATTCATTTATCCTGCAAAGTTTTGTTCAACGTGGGCCTGGAGGTCAAAAAGGATGAATAACACTTTCCATGAAGGAGTCTACCACTTAATGCAATCAGAAAGGCAAATATAATTATCTGTTTGGTAAAAGCACATCAATAATGAAACTGAGAGCCAGATGAAGACAGGACAATCGGGTCACCTGATGAGGGTTAAACTGTGAGATTATCATCTGGGCCTGAGGGTTATGGATGCTATGAGGTTCATCAGTGCTGCCTGCAGTGCTTGATAAAGTTTCTGATACACTGAATACGGTAACAAGCCAAAATGAATAAATAAATGCAAAAAATGAATGAATGAATGGCCAAATTCCCAAAGAATTTAAGAAAAAGGTCTATTTCACTGCCCCCCCAAAATAAATAAACGATAAGCTAATTATAAGTGAATAAAATAATTGTTTCAGGCCCTACCGCTCAAAACATCTAGAAAAAACTTTTTTTTTTTTTTTTTTTGAATCAAAAGCTGGTGCACAGATAACCCAGACTCTACTGCTTTATTCATCTGATCACCTCATCATTTTGTAAGATAGATTGTGCAACAAAGGAGACTACGTCTATGAAACGGCCAGGGAAGGTGCGCCTCGGTTTTCGCGGAGCGTGGCCTATGCAGCACAGTCCGTGAGTCTCCACGTGATGGTGGTCACAGAGCTGGGCATGCGCTCTGAGACTGTTTGAGCCCAAATGCTCAAAGCGTCTTCTGTTTGAAGGTTCCACTATGACATCACCCTGACATAGAGTAAGCGTGATAACACATTTCATGGCACTGGAAAAATAAGCAAAAAGAGGAAATGTCTTTTCTACTCTTCAGTCAAATATATTCTGTAGTTAACTAAATTTAGCACACGTGATTTTTAGAAACGTGTGTAAAGAGACTTTCTATTTTGAGTAAATTTGATCAATGAATGCAGCTATTCACAGAAAAACCTAGAAATTGCTCGAAAATGTATTATGGCCTGTTTCAAAGATGTACTATATCCTTTGCAAACAGTCTTTACTATAATTCCAGTTCTAGGACACTAATATTGATAGGCTTATGGCCCACTTTCAAGCTCCCAGAATGAAAATAAAATAGTTAAATCTGAAATAGTCTTTTTGATTTTAAAAGGTGTTTTTTCCCAATCAGAGCTATGGGCGCAGTCTCATTTTTATTTTAATAGCCATCAGGAAGAGAAACAAATGAAAATAAAAGGAGTTAAATTCAGTAGAGAATATATAAGAAATCGAGGAATAGGCCACAAACAGAAACCCAGAGAAGAAATTGAGTCAGATCTGACCTTCCCTTCTAGAAGGTCATAATGGTCCTCATGCTTCAGCTGGGAGTAGTGGTTTCAGGGGCAGGCCAGATACTGGATGCTGCCAATGTCTTGGAGAAGATGCCTTCTCATGGAGGTTGATCAAAATTATACAGAAATGTAATATTTCATCCTTTCTAAGTATTGCTCAAAAGTCTATGTTGTAACATTTTGTATTTTGCTTCCAAGTATATAACTTTGACTTTCCTCAAAAACAAGCATTTTAAAACACTCCTTTGGGTATCTTGCTTAAATACTCAGCCCTAATACGTGCTGAGAATCTAAGTCATCTCTTTAAGAAATAATGTAAAAGTCACTCCTCAGTGTTTGAACCTATAATTCACTTTAGATAGACAGACTAAAAAGATTTGTTGATTCATTTTTAAAAGTTAAAGAAAAATACATAAGTAAGCTCAGTAAGTTCAATACTCCCCAAAGATATTAGAAATTGAATTCATACATTCACATACAAAAAATAACATAAAAATGTGAAAACATCCTTTATCTAAGGGGAACCCTGGTTCGCTGTCTTCCACGGAGCTCACCCATGCTGAGCGCTCCTGCTCCTTTATCTACACAAAGTGAACTGCTGCTTCTTGCACCATTAAAATGTAAGTTTTCCTCTCTTTTTGTTCTGGCATTTACTGAGGACACTTAAAATAATCTTAAGTTACTCCGGCAGCTACTTATTGATGCACTTTATGCTTTTTGTTAGCTATTATCTTAGTCATTTTAGTACATGGAGCCCTAATCTTCAAGTCTGCCAGCCCCATTTTGCATTACAAATCATAGGTAGTTTTATAACTGTCATTTCCAAGGACATCTGGAAAAGATGGATTTATGAAAGGTTACCATGCATTCTAAGAAGGCCAAGAATTAGCATGACTTTGTAAAGGTTCTTATAAATTGAGCTGCAGCCATCACTTACAATAAGGTGTTTTTTTGCTCCTGTCAAGTATCTTTATTTAAATATTAAGGGAGAGATAGTGACCTTTGGCCTTGGAGATCACTGGGACATAGCAATGGCCCAATCTATTAGCTGTCAATGGAGCGCAGTAGCCTGACTCTCTCAAGGCCTCTATTTGTGGACAGTGTTATAATAACCCTTCCATTAGGCATCCCCAAGGCAAATAACCTCAGCTTTAACAGAGTCAGTTTAAAACTCCTTAGAGTAACATTAAGAGACTATCTGGTTTGTGTCAGTTTAAGATCAACTTCTGTCCGCAGAGGTTCAATTCTGTACATTTTAAGTAGCCCCAGTTATTTAAGAATTATTTTATATATGCCTGCAGGTAAATAATAGACACAGAGAATCTATAAATAACCCCCATCTGTGTCTTTGAATTCATAACCAACCTCTTCAGAGATTAACTAAATTTCTGTGGGTCTGATAATTTTTTTAAATGTGACTCTTTATCTGTTTATGTATCTTTTCTTGATAGAAATTTCAAAGTTACTGCACTGAGATGGTGTGAACAGGGACTGGAGAAATTCAGCACAAAGAAAGTGTCACAAAGGAAAGAAGGGACAAAATTATATGCATGTGGTAGCAGGAATATCTCTCCATGTATTGCTAGGAGTAAATAATGGATACAAGACTCTAAATGTGGTTTTCTCTGCCTTTTCACCCTGACTTTGCCTGCTTCTTACAAATGTTGGCATCTGAATCATAAATAATTGCTCTGATCTCTGACTACTTAGGATCATTATTAGTTTCAGACTTGGAAGGAAAAAGAGCTCTAAATTCAAGAGATCTATATTCCCTGAAACATCAGGGTTAAACTGCACTAAAGTGCAGTGGAAACTTACGGTTGTTATGTGTGTTCTAAAAATAGTTACTAACTTTATTAATTGTATTTTAAATATTTAGTAAGGAAATTGAAAAAATTCAACTTTTGCATTTGAATGAGTTCTCTATCAGAATTTCTTGATATAAATACAAATTATATAATTCAAAATTTATTTGGCCACTGCAGATGGATTCTTAAATGTCACTTTAATTGTTTCATTTTCTTCATTTAAAACCAAGAGATTAATTGGCTTAATGGAAAACTTTATTTTTAAATCTCATGGAAAAGTCAGCAAATACAAGGGTTTACACTGTATACATACTATTGAGATTAAAATTACATATCTTCAAATATTCTTTCCATACATAAATTTCTCCATTTTTAAAAGACTAGTTTTAGAAAAATGATGTATATATTTACAGCTGACCTTATTTATTGGTGCCAAAACATTAAAATGTAAGTAATTGTTCATTGAATTAAGCTTTGTCCCATATCAGATTAACTGTTATAAAGGATAAGTAAAGTGAAATGATATTATGTGCACAAACCCCTGTGCTCATAAACAACACTTAACTTTTGATTTACAGTGAAATTCTCCATTTCTTGTCCCCTCTGTCTCTGACATTGCATGGAAGACCATGGGCAATGCATGCCCTACAACATAATATAAGATGTAATTTAAAGGATTCTATTGATGCTATAAATCACTAGTAGTTCTGCTGAGGTAGTTTATGAATGGTAGTAAAACACTAAGACTGGATTATTTCATTAAAATTATGTACCACATGCAGGTATTGTTATTTGTAATTAGAGACAAAATATTACAAAACATATAGAGAGAAGTCATTTTTCTTGGTATTTACATCATTTTTATGCAAGATGTGCTTTTAGAGAGTATAAGAAATTTAGAGTTGTAGAATATCTGTCTATTTAGAAAAGATATTTGTGTGTTCTGAGAGGAGACCATGATAGCTAAAACAGATCCTGACAGGTCTCACCTGACCCAGTGGGTGCAAGCACAAAAGGCCGTTCTCTGAGGGTCACCAGCACGCTTGATAAGGTTTGTCAACACTCACTTAAAAGCATCACATGACAATGACTAACAGTATGATGTTCCAAGTATGACTTGAAGAATGTAAATCTCAGAGTGCTTTCCTTAAAACAAGGGCAGTTCTCCTGGACTTATTTTCCCACTGAACTGACAATTTTTTGCACATATAGCCATTCCGAAACTTTCAAATCATCTGGATTTTAAATTTCTGTGGGGGTAAAATGACAGTGGCAATTCTTCATCTGCTCTGAGCATCCCTTTGATGATAAAGAGACATTCTGTCCTTTTTAACTGAACTCTTCTGTTATTTTGAGTAAATTGTCCTAATGGATATATCTGTGGAACTAAACTAGACAGCTCAGTTGAATGCCAGGACAGTTCTTTCTACTATCTAATTTGTCTCCTCAAAGAAATAAAAATGATATAATGTATAGTAGAATACTGCAGGTAGTTTCAGAATAAGTTAGGTAGATGTTTGTTTTCTTTGGATACACATCCTCAAAACAAGGCCCATCCTGATTAAAGCCTAAAAAGCATTTACACTTGAGTAACTGCTGCCTTCCCTCCTAAACACTGAGCAGCAATAAGAATCAAATCTCCAGCATCAAAAACAATGCAATAAAACAGGAAATTCCCGAATTATTTGTCCGGACTATCATCTGTCAGATCCATGTCTTTCATTCTGGAACTTTTTCTGCCGTGTTTATGTTTCCACAGGAAAACATTTATTTCAATGATCAATATGGTACATATTATTTTAAAGCCACTTACTGGGAATAACTCTAGAATCGTTGAAAGATTTAAGGATGCAGATCCAATGAGCTGTGACAGTATAAACATGATAAAGATGACTTCCTTCGGAGGTTCCATGGGATATTTCTGGGAGGAAGTCCAGTTTTAGCAAACACATGAAGGTTAGTCTGCACACACATGAAAGTCAGTCTGCATATGCATCAAGGTCAGTCTGCACACACAGGAGCTTAATCCAGGCTTAAGGATAATGAGAAACTTGGGGTGCATAAAAGAGGACTGTGTGACATGGTCACTGTGCAAGCCATAGAAAATAAGAAACAGGTAGAAAAGAAAATAACTACAAATTATAGTCTTGTCACAAAAAAAAAAATCAGTAATAAGATTCTTATGTTTCCAGTTGTGAGTGTGACTAACTAATCATTATTTCTACACTGTCCCAACTTACCCTTTCTGTCCTGTTGTATGACACAATATTCAACAATTCTATAGAAAAGTTTTGTTTTTCTTTACAGTTAGCTATTGTCAGGTTAGATTTATGTTTATGCACTTGAAATTGTTTGCTTAATACATATTTGAAATGAAATTGATATCAAATGTGTTAAAAATTTAAAAGTTTCTAATAATATATTGCATGACAATATACTAATTACACTTTTGAAGTCATGATGAAGAGTGCCATGGACTGAACATCTATCTATATTTAATAATATCTAAATATCTAATATTTTATATCTATCTGCATTTTTTACTCATACTTAAATTTTTCATGACAAAAAGATAATATATGGGGGGTGGTAGGGTGGGTAGGGCTATGGGAAAAAGTAAGAATTAAGTTGTGTCTTACACTGGTACAAATCCCCATTATGGAGTGCAATCATGATGCATATATGTAATGTACCAATAAAGATTTCAATAAATAAATTTTTTAAAAAGATAATATATCACTTAACTTTATTAATTATAATACCTTTTTACATCCTTACAATGAATTCCTCCTTACTTTTAGGCCATTAATTTGGCTATATGAATGTTAGAATAACTGCCATAGAAATAAGGAAAGGCTTTTATTTTATAAAGAAATTTTTATTAAAATTTTTATTATTTTATTTTTATTTTGTTTCTTTCCTGAGACAAAATACCTGACACCCAAAGTTAGAGGGGAAGGGGTTTATTTGGCACACAGTCATAGAGATTTCAGTCCATAGCTGGCTGCCTCCAAGGCTGGGACAGTAGACAAAGGTCACAGAGGAGAAACCACATATGGCACACACAAGGTAGCAAAGGCAACAGAGGAATTTAACAGCATCTTTCTTCCCCTTTTGTCTTACTCAGGCTACAAGGATGAGGATGGTACCAAACTAGTTACTCACCTGTAGTGGTTTAGTAATCACACACCCTTCACCCAGCATCACACATTCCAGACTCACTTACCTCTGAAAAAGAAAAGTCCCACCTCATCTGCATGAGGCTTTGGGGGACATTTAAATACAAACCGTAATAATTTCTAAAGCAAAATAGCATTTTTTGAGAAGTCAAAATATTTGGAAAACTGTTTTATGATGGGTAAGAAAAGACCTTATTCAGAACTTTTGAAATATGAAAGAACAAGTCTAAAAATCAAGAGTGCATTTAGGAAATTTCTTCTTTTATTCATCTTGCTTGGAATTCACTGTGCTAATGAGCTGATATCTTTTAAACAATCAAGGAAAATCATGTCCCTATTTCTGCAAATATTTATTGTCTCTTTTGTCTCTCTGTATGACTCCAATTACACATCTATTGGACTTTTTGCATTTCCAAAGTCTCTTATGCATTGCTTTCTCCTCTCAGATTTGTTTTAATATTGTTTCACTAACATCATTTTAAGTTTGCTAACACTGAGCTATGTACAGCAAGCTATTAGATCAATCCAAAGTGTTCCTAAAATCAGATATTGTATTTGTAGATTTCTTTCTTCCTTCCTTTCTTTTTGCTTTTTTTTTTTCCAGACAGGGTCATCCTATGTATTTAAGTATCACCTTAAACTCACTATACATCCTAAACTCGTGACTCTCCTTCCTTGGCCTAGTTAGTGCTGAGATTATAGTGATGTACCATTACACACAGTTGTACTTGCAGTCTTTATTTGATATATTTTTTTCTGTCTTATCCTTTAAAGAGATTATACCACTTAATCATTTTTTCCTGTATTTTCCTCTGTTTTCTTTGAAATCAGACTCACAATCATTGTGAAGCTTTTTTTTTTTTCTACTTTCAATACCTGATTTGAAAACACTCACAAGTCAGAAGATACAGTCTGTCATGTCCAGGCTTCTGACCCTCAGGAACCTGAGGGTAAGATATGCTGTTGCTTTAAGCCATTACACTTTGGCTATAATAGATAACTAATTCAGAAATGAATTTCTGTAACTTCATAAGGAGAATTTATTAAACATCTACAGCAGACATAATTTGATGGTAAAAATCTGAATGTTATCTTCCCAAAGGTTATAAACAGGTAAGAAAATTTGCTCTCATTACTTTTGCTCAATTTGCACTCAAAGAAATAGCAATCAGGAGAAATAAAATGCTCCCACATGAAAAGGGAATAGGTAAATGTGTCTTTATTCATGGATAACATAAGTGCACATGTAAAAAATCTGAGGGACTCTGAGAAATAAACTACTGATTAGCAAGGTTGTACTTTACAATATAAATTTATAAAAATCAATCATATTTGTACTCTTTGAAAGGAAGAATAAGTTGAAATAAAAAACACTAAAATTAACAATAAAATATAAAATATTTAGTGATAAGTTAGACAAAAATATATAAGACTTATATTCCAAAAACTACTAAATGGACAGAAATTAAAAATAAGGTATATTGAATGAAATATATAGTATTATTTATATTTAGGAAGCTCAATGTTGGGGAGTATTTTTTGGTGTTTTGTTTTTGTTTTTGTTTTTGCTTTTTGAGACAGGGTCTCGCTTTGTGGTTCAGGCTGGCCGCGAGCTCAGCCTCAAACTCACATCACAGCAATCCTCCTGCCTCTGCCTCCCGTGTGCTGGGATTACAGGCATGAGCCACCACGCCTGGCACTGTGGTATGTGGTACTGGTTGCTGCTGGACGTGAGTCTCCACACCCATTATGGTATGTGGTACGGGGGATCGAACCCGGGTCCTTGCGCTTGCAAGACAGGCGCCAGAACCAATGAGCTAACTCCCCGGCCCAGAAGCTCAATGCTTTTAAGGTAACATTTTTCTCACAAATTTATTGATAGATTTCAAACAATTGCAAATACAGTTAACAATTGCTTATTTACAAAAGTCAACAAGCTGACACTAAAATTCAAATTAAAACATGAAAGACTGACAAAAGTAGATTTGTTATAATGGTATCTCATAAAATATAATGTGGGGTTGAGGATTTAGTTCAGTGGTTCTGGCATCTGCCTGGCAAACACAAGGTCCTGAGTTCAATCCCCTGGTGCCACACACCACAATGCCTGGAATGGTAGCTCATGGCTCTAATCCCAGAGCTTTGGAGTCAAAGGCAGGAGGATTATTGTGAGTTCAAGGACAGCCTGGGCTACATAGTAAATTCAGGGACAATCTGAACTAAACTGTGAGACCAGGGCCAACATGAACTACAAAGTGAGACACTGTCTCAAAAAAACTCAGTGTGATATTTATTCTCCAAGGTTAGTCAAAGAGATCAATAAATACAATAGAGATCCCAGTAATATACATACAAATGTATGAACAGTTGATTTTCAGTAAAAGCATAAAGATATATCTGTGGAGATAGGATAAATGGTGCTTAAAAACTGGATATTCATATGCATAATAAAAAGAAGAAAATACTCCACTGAAAACACAGCCTTCCTCCTTCAAACCCCCCCCCACCCACAAATATGAGTAAAGTGAACCTCTTCAGCTTGATTTAAAAAACAATCATTAAGTACTACAAATATTTACTAACAAAACCTTACATTTGAAAGAGCAAATATCTACTAAAAATTTAAATTTTGTTTATTTGTAATAGTCTCATAAAAAAGAACATTGGTGTTGTATAAACAATGGAATTGTATTCAGATCAGTTGATTGACTCTGAGACAAAATTCCTTTGCCTCATGATAGGTAAGAACAAGTTTGTTTACTTTAATACAATAATTTACATTGCAACTAATTTTTTACAAGTTTGTATCTACCCCCTCAAAACTGTAAAACAGTTTAGTCAATGTCAACTTGACCAAACATTTACATAGTGAGGATATAGATATTCTTATTTGAATTCAGTTTATATATTTTGACAAAAATCATATTCTGAAATATTTTGGAAGTTTAAACTATTATGCATTGTCTAATTTATTTATGAAATTGTGTTATTTTATTTATTTAGACTAGCTATTAACTACTTCTCTTAAAAGTATTAGCATATTTTTGAAAAACAAAAAAATTGTTTATTTTAAAAATTGAATATCCCTAGAACAACACTTACCTTAAAACATAAAACACTAAGTTTCCTCTTTATGAGTATGGGTTACTTCAACATTTTGTACGATCCTGTGTTTAGTCATGAATGGTTCATTTTGTACATTAATTAGTTCATTGAGAATAGCAACTAAAGAACTCATGTCTGTCTACCCACTGGAAGAACGTGAAATACCAGACATATAGGTAGGATTATTGATAACTGTTTGATAAATGTAAAATGAGCTGTACATTCTTTAGGCATGGGTTATTTCCACAATTAAGAAAAAAGAATACAGTCACATTAAGGGTGATATAAAAGACAATTGTGAACAAATTCTGCTCCATTAAAAATGGAAAACAAGCTGTCTCTTCAACATCTAAATTTCCTTATGCACAGATCTGAGGCTGAAAGAATTGAACACGTTAGGTATGTTTCCCTAAAAGGTAGAAGTTGGGCATTTCAATGAAAACGAATACTGAGATACTTCCTGTAAGTATCTTAGGTAGAAACTGCTGAGCTTTAGCTCTCATCCTGAACACCAACACTGGGGAGTCATACTCTGTCGCTGTGTGAGTGACCACGGCACACAGATAGAACCACATGTACCAGAAGATAAGGAAGGGTCCTTCCTTAGTCCTGGAATGGCAAATACGATATTTTTATTCACCAGGAGAAATTCCCACCAAACAGGATGAGACAATGAAGGAAACTTTTTCTTTTCTAACCATAAAACTGAGGTTAGATAGGACACATGTCACAACAGGAGTTTGGTATGACTCCACTAGAACTTCTGTTCCTCTCACTCTGTTCATCAGCTCTTTCCTCAGGCTGACTTTCCTTCAGGAGGGAAGATGGCTTCCATACTTATTGGTCCCACATACTTCCTTTTTCACAAAGAGCAGTCACTTCACAACAGCACTAAACAAAATGTCTGAGGTTCCTGAGGATTGAGCCACCCTTGAAATAGTAATGTTGCCGAGAGAAAGCCACAGACCAATTTCTGTATGCCTGGAATATTTGATCCAATCCATACAGGCAATAACCCACAATAACTCCTGATGAGTGACATCAGTGTCACCAAACAGCACAGTGGCTGCCTATGGGGAAAGAGAAGTGATGTTGGAGAATAATATATCTATCCTATTGGAGAAGACCTGAAATCCTTGTCAACATTCTAATATTTAAAATATGCTTTGGTTATATTTATTATAATAATAAATTCTAGTATTCTTAACTTATAGCTATCAAGACAACATTTGGAGGACAAAACCATTCAAAATAAAGAAATTACTGAGGGAATATTCTAGGCATAGGGTACTCAGTACACTACTGAGTTAGTGTACTGGGTTAGTGATAAATAGTAGTGATTTATAGTAAAAACTCAAGATGGTAAGAAATTTGCTTACATTCTAACTGCTAATAACATAGTGTGTTGGTCAACTTTTTGATACTGTAACAAAACATCTCAGATAATCAACTTAGAAAGAAAAGACACATTTTGGCTCAGAGCGTTGGGAGTTTGTCCACAATTATTTGGCCCTATTCCTCTAGAACTCTGGCAAGGAAGCATAAGAGCAAAGAATGTGCATAGCAGCAAAGTTTTATGTGATGACTGTGATTCAAAGGCATGAAGGAAGTGAGGAGGAGTCCCACAGTCCCATTTAAAAACATGCAGTTAATATCCTAAAACTCTCACTTGGCCCCAAATTAAAGGTCTCCCCACTTCCCAATAATGCCAAGCTGGGCAGTGTTATACTTTAGATCTAAAATGTCCCTCAAATGCCTTGTGTTTGGGAGATGATTGGATCAGAGGGTGCTATACTTAGCAGATATATCTTTTTTTAATTTAAATTTGTATTGGTACATTATGAATACACATTATCATCACATTCAGTATTGAGGGTTTGTACCATAATATGACATGACTTGATTATCATTTTTCCCCTTTCCTTCTGCCCTGCAACCCCCACCCCCTATATACATAACCTTTGTTTATTTTTTTCTTTATTATTGTCACATTCTTTTGCCCCTCATTATTTGCCCCTATACCCTCTCTCCTTTTAAATATGGTAGGAAATTTGGGGATGTGTGATGGAAACTAGGGCAATAATGTCACCAGATAGCTCCCCCTAAAAATTAAACAAATAAAACTTTGTCACCAACATCAATAAAGTGAAGTAATTTATCCTTTATTATTATTTACTGGGTGATAAAACTGTATATGAAAGGTAATGCTAGATTCTTTAGGATTACACTAAGATTTCAATCAGAATATAGTATATATATATATATATGTATGTATACCCTCCAAGGGTATACATATATATGTGTATATATATATGTATACCTATATACATATATATATATACATATATATATATATATATATATGTATACCCCCAAGGGTATATATGTATACCTTCCAAGGTATACATATATATATGTATACCCTGCAAGGTATACATATATGTGTGTATATATATATATATATATATCCAAGGGTATAAGGGTATATATATATATATGTATACCCTCCAAGGGTATATATATATATATGTATACCCTCCAAGGATATATAAATATATACTATTTATAGGACAGTCTCTTCAATATTGTTTTATAACTCTATGTTTTATTTTTATATATTTATAAGTTGATTTCTGCCTTTTAAATGATGATTTATCTAGGTTCTACACCTCCTCTTTGTTCTTCTCCCTTCAGACATTATATTTTTACTTCTTTACTTTTGTTTATGAAGTGTGATACCACCTTGCATGGTTTACAGAAACATTACGTATTTTTAATTTGTATCCATAAATTCATAAACTTCATATGGTAACTTACAATAAAATGATATCATTATTGCTTTGGCAAGTACCCCCCAAGGGTAGTGAATATCTAAATATATAGTTTCTTTGATATAGATGGAGATATAGAGATAGATAGATAGATAGATAGATAGATAGATAGATAGATACAGAGAGGAAACAGATACAATATTCTTTTAAGAAATAGGTGCAAGGTTACTTGTTGGCATTCAGGAGGAAGGTACTTGAAAACAGAGACTGCTGGTTGTAAGACAAGGGCTTACTATGTGCTTACTGTTGATAAGAAGAACAGTTCGCCCTTAGAAGGTAAAGTGAGTAGTGCTGGAGCTATTAGACAACAGTATCTCTTGGTTTGTTGTATCACCATAGTCCCCTTTTCTCCCCTCCTCCATTTCCTTTTCCTCCTCTCTCTTCTCCCTCTCCTCTTGTCCTTGCTTCTCCACACACATACATGCATACATACACATAAACACATGCACACACACACTGAAACATGTGCTGTCTTACTCTGGTTCTAAAAGACACAGAAGGGAGTTTTGACCAATTATCCTTTTGCTAAAGAACCTGGGTCATGTGATAAACAGTTTTTAAGACTCACTAGTCAAGATCAGTGAAAATGTTCTGAAGCTGTACGGTTTCAAAGTACTGATGATCGGTGGCTTGAATTTTGGAAGCCGCTCCCCCTTTTCTGTCACTTCCTTCTACACCAGGCTTCCACTTCCCCTTAGGACTCAGGTGCCTGATAGAGACTGATGTGCCTGTGCACTTCCACAATATCTTTAATTCGGTCAGCATAATACTTGCCAGAATTCCAGTGGCTTTCTTTTGTATTCTTCATCTTGAGCAATAAACATTGTTCCCTGAGAGATACGGGTAAAATAACAGTGAAGGAATCGAAAGACTCTAGAACAGATTTTGCTCTATCCATTGTTTTAAAATTTAACATTACTTTGCTTCCTAAAATTCATACTTTAGAAAAGGCCAAAGAAGACATCAATACTTATCACACTTTATTTGAAAGAATTTCCAGACAAGATTGAAAAGCGAACACCATCTTGAGTGAATGCTTTTGCACTATCTGAAGAATCTGTATACTTCTCATACTCAGAGTTAGACAATACCTAATCTTTGACTAGAGATGTGGCATGCTAAGTGAGATATGATGTTAAGTAATATAGCATACAGAGCAGGCTTGGCCTAAAGACACATTGTGTATCGTGCCCATCCATCTAGAGAAGATGTAATCTATATATTACACACAAATGCAAGCATGGAATTCAAGCACCAGCTCCCTGGCACATCCAGAAAAGACTATGATGATAATAACTTTGGACCAGAGTGGTGAAAGAAATCTGTAAAAGTAGGAAGATGATGAGTGGTCTTGTTTGGCTAAAGAAGGGAAGAATCAAGTAAAGACTGATTTTATTGAGATGGAGAACTTATAGAAAGATAATCCATTTACATCTCAAATATACTTTTTATATTTGTTGATGAACAAGTAGAAATTTAGTTCCATAATGAATAATATCTCAGATATCTCCTTTCTGTCATTAAGAATATCAGAATGGGTTTTACATGACTACATACTGATTCTAACACTGTTAGAGAGATTGCAAATCTTGAAAGACTTAGAAACCTACCAGTTCCCTATAATTACATGAAATAAATATTGTTAAAGAGACAACCATAAAAATTCAAACACTGTTTATCCATGCACACAACATTACTTTTTACTTATGTAAGCAAATAAATTATAATCTTGACAATAGCATTGTTTGCACAATTTAATTTTTTTTTTTCTGAACACAGCTCTTATTGTATTATAATGCTTGAATGATTCATAGGCAGTGTTTCCCATCTACTTTCCTGGCCTATAAAACTTTTAAATAAAATGTTAGCATTTGCAAGCACCAGATGTTTTGACATAAGGAAAAGCGGTATGTAAATTTTAATCCATGCTAGGAACAATAGCCTGCAGTCACCTTTTCCTTATTACATGAATCATATACTTAACCATAATGTGGTTTATTTTTTCAACATCATTCTCTTCTAAAATGTTGTAATCTTATCATATGGTTACCAATTAAAGCAACTGATATCTATTTGCCATGGTAGGTATCCATTAGGTAACCAATAAGCCTCACTGTAATGTACTTTACCACTTACCCACCACATGATCAGCACTGCAAGTGGTAATAATCATAATAACAACCACAATTTTCTAGGTCTTAATCTTTCTTTCGGATGTCAATAAAATCATTGTATGTATATTGTATATTGTGTGTATTGTATATTTTAATATTTTATTGCTGCCAATACATATAGTTTATTGAAAAATATTGAAACATGTCACAGATTTTGTTCCCTTGACTTCACTCAGAATGAGGTGTGTGCATTTTTCCAATGGAAGAGATATGAAGATAGCTTCAAATGTTTCTTACCTATATGATCTAATAGGGAACAATATATAAAGAACCTACCATAATGTAGAATCATTTCCAATGCAGAGATTAAACAACTATTTATAAGCCACCATATGGCCACGTGTATACACACACATGCAATAAGCAATCAGTGTGAAATTGATTCAGTCTTTCATCTTTTCAATCTCTACAGTGTTAAAAAAAAAACTTGACTTATTTATATTAAATTGGTCATTCCTTCTACACAGAAAATATATTGATCAATATTACTGACATCAAGTGTTTTGCCAAATCCATTCGTGTAGTTTTCATTTTTTCAAAAGCAATGAACCTGTATTTAAACATAGAATATTTTCCCTACTCGTTACCTCAGAGTAGCTTTGTTTTATTATGTTTGAAGCAGGTATGTAGAAAAAAAACATCAATAAACACGGCATTAAATATTAGAAAGTCTTAACACAGCTGAAATTCTTATTAATTTCATTATCAAGGGATAAGCCTAGTCAATACCAATTAACAGCTTTAAAAGGTTTTACATATTAGAATACAGTATTCTATTTATCCTAGAATGTCTAGGGAACATCTAAGTATATTAAACGATGTTGTAGAGTTTCTCGGTGATCTCGCTGCTACTATTATGCCTGTTAGCAATTTTGCAACATTCTGATAAATATTTTCCATAAATCAAAGCCAAAACAGCATGGAGAAGCAGATGGCAGGAGACCATTTTAAAGAATGTGACAATTACTTTCAATAATGGGGAAATATTGAATCATTGCTTTCAGCACATGCTATGTAGTGAACAGTTGTCACTTATTAAGGATTCTGTCTGTTAAGTATCCCTTCAGATAAACCCACATTCTGTATTTTTTACTGCCATCTATGCAAAGGCAAATTAGTGTATTAAAACACTGAATAATTACAGTGTTTCATGTAATACATGAAAAGAAAAAATTGGTGCATTTTAAAAGTTCTTGTACAAAGATTCATGTGTGTATTAAAATACATAAATATTCTTCCCTTTCTTAGAAAATAAAACAAATTAAATTGTTATTAAAATGAAAAATAGCAATATACAAATTTTACAGTCTTATTACATTAACAATGTTTTCTTTTAACAAATGTTAGATTAAAATGATAGGAATGTTATCTCAAAAATTCATATATGTAAAATGCTATTCATATACATAAAATGTATGCTATGCTTAGTCAAAGATTTTTAACTATATTGTTATTAGTAAAATTAAATAGTTGCAATTAATATTAACTTAGCAATCCATAAGCAAGTACTATGTCTCTAGACAGGATTCTTGAATTTAGCTTGCCTTTAAACTTTAGTAATCAGAAAGAGTTATATAAAATGTAACTTACTGATATGTAACTATTTCATTAAAATTGCAGCCTCTTTCTTTTGTACATTTTATTTATGATCTATAACAAGCTTTAAGTAACACACAACATTTATTTTTGTGGAAAAATACAGAATTTCACAACAAAAATGGTAGTGCAGGAATGTAGAGGTAGTCTTGTGAACTTAAAATCTTCAGTTGTCTTCCTTAAGCCCATCATATGATGTAAAAAGCAGATATTTCAGAAAGGATTTCACCAGTAGAAAACAATAAAAGTCATCTAATTATATAGAAATACATATATAAATTCCTTACAAAGAAATAAAAAATATTCCTTTTATACAGAAGGCAAGAGATAGTATTATTTTATTCACAAATTGGTGGAATTATTGGGGACATTTTTTAAAATCAAAATAATTGTTTTCTGATAATTTAGTACAAACTCAAATTCTCTGTGACACACACATGGAAAAAGGTGACCCAGAAATTTTTGCAGAAGGTTACATTTCTCTATTTTTGAATAGCTTTTTTGTTTTCAAATTAAAAGTCATACAAATGATAAAATACTTGTATATCAATATATAATGATGACCAAAGAGCCATGGTATATTATGTCATAAATACTCCAAATATGTTTAGTATTTATTAAATGCACGAAATTGAAATATATATACACTTGATGTATGCTAACTCAAAGTGACATGTTTGTCAGCATACAGGGCACTGGAGGGGCGAATGATGTAATTTCACATAGCAGGTACAGACTGTGCCATTATCATTACTGAAGCAGAATTTGGTGCTTCAGAAAGTTTCAAGCTACACAGATGGTTGACCTATTGCTGACAGCCCAGCAAAATGATTAACTGATTCTAGTTCCAATACACATCTTCTATGTAATTCCTGCTATAAAAATTATATCAATAGAAAAGAAAAAGCAGCAGACCATTATAATTATTTAAATTCCAAAGCATTCAGTCAATAAAAAGTATTTTCATAATAATTTAAAAGAAAATTCCAATACCACCTAGTTTATCAAACCAAAGAAAAAACACAACTTTCTAAATTTGTGAAATCTAAATTCCATTGAAGCTATACTAATTTAGACAAAATCAAGAAATTTTCTGTACCTATTTTTTAAGAACCATGAGTGATTTTGTGTACAGTCACATGAGTGGAAATCAGTAAATTAAAAGAACAAGAAAGGCTGGTTTTCAAAGTTCTTAGCTCATCACACCCCCTTTTTGTACTTGTATAGAGAAATGATCACTGACATGACAAAAAACGAAGAAACTATGATCTGTACATATGTTCTCCAATTGGAAATGAAAAAGTCTGAGAAGAAAAGAAACAAAAATAAAGATATAAAGATGGCCTGGGGATTTAGCTCAGTGGTGCCACACGTGTCTCACAAGCTCAAGATCCTGAGATCAATCCTTAGTATAACAAAAAGAAAAAAGAAAAAAAAATATATAAAAAGCTACATCTATTCATAAGCGGTCTTCATTATTTTAAGATAACTAGGATTGGAGCGGATTGATAAATGCAAATCCACAAACAGGTAATCAATATTTATCTTGAAAAAGTAGCTGAAATTATAAATTTGTTGAATTTTATTATTTCAAAAATATAATTTTATAATATTTATAATTACATATTAATATTGTGAACAATACTTCATTAAATGTATTACAGTAACATGATAATTGACTTTTTAATTACAAAATTGCTTGATATTTACTATTTGATTCTCTTACTGTTATATCTCCTTTCTACAAAAAATATTCCCTATATTTATCCATTTTTCTAAGGGTCTCACTTAATTACTATTCAAATAATTGGCTTTTGAATGTATGCTATGCTTACTTTGAAATGTACTTGAATGATTTCAAAGTGTTATACAACATTTCGGCAGCAGAGAAACTAACTCATACATACATGATTTGTTGATTGAGGAGCAGATCTTCAAAAGTAGATGCCTTCATCAGTGAACAGTATTTTACTAAATAACTTACACATGAATGGAGGAGAGAGCTGGGTTACAAATATAATAATCTAATATTTGATATGCTTTTAATTTCCTGTCTTGTTTCAGTGTGACTAGGATCAGAAAAATAGGGCTCCCTCTTTTCTCATTATATATGACATTAAATGCACTCTCATCTTTTGATAGATAATTAATTTGTTTCAGACGTGATGCAGGAATATTTTTAAACTTGGGATCCCAGGAGACATTCAGGAGGTATCTACAGCCTTTAGTTACATATAAGCCATCACCCACAAGTGCTCTTCTACCGTATTTTTAGGGAGAGGGTCTATTGTTTTCATTAGATCCTCAAAGGATCTATGCATGACAAGTTAAAACTGCTACCTAACTGCTTTTTAACATATTTACATTGACTGGACCACAGAAGCACTCTAACAGTCCATTATCTATTTTACAATTCTCTGACAGTTTATAAACAGAAAGAATCAGTGAAAAGAATCTCTTTTTCCAAGTTTCTGTGTCCAGGCTCTACTATTTCCTGTGCCAGGCTTATATGTCAGCCTTGCATAGAATTGAAACTCAAGCCAGAGTATGGGTATCATAGTAAAATCCTCTTGACGTACAGAGAAAGAAGAATAACAGATAAAGTGAAAATAGAAATACCTATGGACCCCAAAACATATTCTTTCCATAATTTGTAAAGTTGAATCAAAGTTTGAACTTAGATAATAATATGGAATGTCATCATATTGTTAAAAGTCTGTATTGTCCTCTTGAAAACTGTTGAGAAAGTGTATCACCTAATCGCTTTTCTCAGAATATTTCATATGAACACATCTATCTACTTACAATGGTGTTTTAGAAGTTAATTCTTTTTCTGTCAAACTACTAATTTTGATTCCCAAAAATCTTGACAAACAATGTAGTTTAAATGTAAGATAATAATTCTACCATAGAATTTAGTATTTCTCCACTTTTATCAACATTCAAATCTCAAATCTTCTGACATTTTTATATGAGAAAATGTTAAGACCTTTTCTTAAAAAAAAATCATCCCAAAATTAAATATTTAATCTCAGTCATGCCAGTAACACATTTTAGTTTCTTGAAATCTAGCAAAAAAAATTTTTCATTTCATCCTAGTTTTCAAGGATCTTTAAAACCTGTTGGTTATTTCATTTTACAGAACTCCTAAATAAGCATCCTGTGTCATATGGGCAGATCTTTCTCACGAACATCTTGTGGTATTATCTCCCCAGCTGATTATCATTTTGATCATTTGTCTGATATTCCTCTCTACTTCTTCCCTTTAAAAGACAAGAATGAATTCTGCTGTCTTCCTGGACTTTGTCATTAATCTTCATTTTCTCTGTATTTATCCACTACATGGATTATGTTTACACTGCAGTTCTGGGTTTTCTACCCTATTGGCTGCTTCTCATGTAGTCCTGCTAAGCACACCCCAGCTGAACAGTCAAATCATATCTTTCTCATCTGTTCATATTTTCAAAGCTCAACTGCAGTTCTTCTAGGCGTTCCTTTGCAGGTACTGATTGATTAAAATACCATTTATTGAGATCCACCACACATCAACATGCTTGGTAATCCAATTCTCAAACCAAAAGAAGCTCCAAAAGTAGAGTTTTATAGATATATATTGGGCTAAATGGGAACTAAACCACCAGAAGTTATATGATACTCCAAATCCTCAGGGGAATAGAACCTTATCCTTCTCTCAGAGCAGAATGTGATACAGTCTCTGTTGGATTTTTTTTTTCAGTTGTCAATCCAGTTTTCAACATTTTATCAACTTGGAACAAAACTGTATCAACTACTAATCCTATTACAATGTTGGACACAATGATAAATATTGAATAACCGACAATTTTTCTCATAGGAGGATATTTTTACATCTCATGTACTAATATTGATTAGCCAACAGAATCTAATTTGGGTTACTGATTAAATAATGAGAAGTACCAAAAAATAGAGAAGTAAATTATTTCCCACACTGTATACTTAGGTACTTGTATATTTTTCATGAAGTGATAAAATATAGACCATGTTCTTCAAGAAGCTGTTCTCATTCATTATTCTGAATAAAACACAAAGATGAATATATAATGATGTTTTGAGAATTAGTATAACTAATCTGACTAAAGAAATTAGAACCTAATTTTAGTAGACATTGCTTTTATAAATTTTCTGTTATATTGTAAAAAAAAACTTATGTTTATGATAAAGTCACATTTCAATTACAAGTGACAGAAAATCTATTTTCTAATTATTTCTTGTATAAGATTTGAACTTTGGATATATCCACCAGACAATGAAAAAAGGCAATGATCATCATATCTGTGGATCTTGACATAAAAATTCATGTGGTAGGAGTTGTATAACAGAATACAGACATGAGTGATTAAGAGAAGCATTCTGTATCTCAGTCAGTCATCACGTTGCTTCACTAGAAACATCAGTACAGAGATTATTTCGTATGCTGCACCTCTTTCCAGAAAACCAAAGTATAAATAGATTCCGTAGAAAAAGAAAAAGACATCCACCATAGTCCTTAAGAATTCTTCAAAACCATCTTTTTCTTCTTGCGAGTTCTGTTGCTTCTGTTGAGCGTTTTGTTGACAACAGCTTCTTGTAAGGACAACTAAGCCAAAGTGATGCACGCGTGAAACACGGAACATGGTAGAACAGCCCAGCACAGCTTCGCTTCCTCCTTGATAAACTGAGCCTCTTCACATCTTATAACGCATCGCCGTCCTCTGAGCTGAAGCTACTTCTTCTGCTGCTGGATTTAGAAACTGCAGGGGAAGCGGCAGAGAGCAGAGGGTCTGTCCCGAATGGAGATGCCGTGTCAGCCAGCAGCATGCCATCCAATCTCTGCTCCTCCTTCAGGGCAGCACTGAATGATAAATCTGTGAAGTGTGACAAAGGGTCAGAGAAGGCCGGAGCTCTGTCGAAGAGCTTAGGACTTCGCGCCTGAGATGGAGGTAGCTGTCGGCAGTAGTCTGCTGAGTCCTGCTCAGGGATGTGCTGCTTGGTGAGGAGAGCACCTGGGTCCAGCGCGCCAAGGGAAGCCAGGGCTGGTAGACCATGGGCCCGAGCCTGTATCTCTAGCTCCTGCAATGCCAAACAAGAGTCGTTACATAATGCTTCCGGGAGTGGACATCACGTGAGAAAATAAAACACAAACGGACCGAAATATGAACAGCGTTCAAAGGGAAGAAGAGTACTAATTATAAGTATTCTTTGCAGATAATGGAATCAGTGCATTTCTGATGCTGGAAAAGTAACTCAGAAAAATTTCCTGTAGTTTATAAAATTCTCCTTCTAGCGTTCTATTAGAAGACTTGTGACATATTATGGTCCCAAAGTGGCTCAGACTGCAATATAACCATTTTGAAATAGTGGCAAATTTCCATTTATTTTTCCTGATAATTTCTTGCCATAATTCCGGACCATTTCATGGAAACAGAGCAAAAGCTCTACCTGGCTATGAGCATGCTCACATTACACAAGACAGTAAGAAAAGCCATGGTCTGATATTTCGTGTCACTGGAACAGATGAGAAGTGACTTAATATAAACGGATATAAAACTCCTTTGGCAGTAAAATCTATAGCATTATTATAAAGCAAATAAAATCACGAAGAGAGGATGGCGAATTCAGTGTCCGATGTTATTTAGAGAAACTATTCTACTTGATACTATTGTAAGAATAGGTGAGAGTATTATGCGTATATGAAATGAGCTCTATTTTCTGCGCTTTGTAGCCAGTTCTTGTCGTTTATTATATGTATATTTTAACTCGACCTGATCCCAACTGCATCATCAAAATCTAATTGAAACAACTCAATTAGTGAACATTTAAAGACAATAAAAGTATTTTTAGTAGAAAAAAATAATCGTTAGTAAGGGGAGGGAAAAAAAAAAACTGTACCAGTGAAAAAAACCTGTCAAGTAAGTCCTATGTTAGCTCTCTGGTGCATGGAGACATTCTTGCACAAACCTGAATCCGGAGCAGAAGCCGCCTGTTCGCCTGCTCCAGCGTCTTCTGCCTGAGCTCTAGCTCGCGCGCTCGCCGTTGTTCTTTCTGAAGCCACTTGATGTACTCCACGGACGCTGTCAGAATGGTGCCTTTGTTCCAGCGTGTATCACTGGAGAAGGGAGAGATAACCTTTTCCCAATTGTGCATGTCAGCAGAATTCATAAGAACTTACAAAATCTTTTACATTAATATGAAATAATGATTTACATGACTATTATTCACTCGTAGATATTATTGCTTCTGAATAGAAATTTTAATAGAATAGTTAAGAAGCCCTTATATAGTAAAATTAATCCCAGAATGAAAATAAGTGTCAAAAGAAAGTAATAAAGTGACTTTTTGTGGGAGAGCTAAATGCAATATCATGATTCTACCATTACAGTTTTTATATTTTTAGTGAAAATTGCTTTTATTATTAACTCCAAGATTAAAATCTATGTGCCGTATTTCTACATTAATGAACTAGGAAATGTACATTACTGACGACTTAAGCCTAAATTTTTAAAGATTATTTCAAATGTACCAATCCTTTAACCTACTTCCTAATAGAGTTGCTTTTGTTTCTAAGGGAAAAAATAAGAAATTATCCCCTGAATGGTGATGTTGAGTGATTGTAAAACCCATCAGAGTTCAGTAACCTTGCTTTGTGCAAAAAAAAAAAAAAAACAGACAAACAAAACAAATTTTCTAAAACTATTTGACCAATTCTTCTACACAAACAGCATCAATACTTTTTAAGAAGCTTGATATAGATACCTATTCTTAAATAAGTTTAATGTATGTAACTACAATGAAAACATAACTGGTAATCTTTTAGGCTACAGCATAGAAAAACATTTAGTACACCATTGAAGGCAGAAGAAACTATAGAGATAAAACTGTGGAACAAGCTACTAAATATAATATCTGAAAACATGCATCAAAGAGTGCTGTATTGTATAAAACCTGACAATCTGTGCTGAAAATCAATGCAAAGTAATAACTAAATATTAAAGAGAGTAGCTAAATAACCTTGTTGAAATTTCAAATTAGAATCAAGAGATGTTGAATGTAACATAGAGTAAACATGTAGGGAATTATATATATTTTCCAATTTATAATTTTGGTGTACATGAGCTATACAAAATAGGTTTTATATATTTTTGTTCTTGTGATCTGTGGGGACTGTATTGAAGTTCATATGTATTTAGTAAGAGTTACAAGGAGGAAAACATGATTTATGATGTGTTTGATTTTAGTATCTTGTTGAAAGTGTAGGTTAGCTGACAAGGTCCCTAATAGTGCCAGATTATAACAATGTCCATTTTCCTACTGCCCAGGAGATATTTTTTTTAGGATCTGGGGAATCCACCTTCTACCAAAATGCACAAAACTACTGCTGGCCTTTTCAAAGTTTGAAAATGCTTTATCAGTGTTCTGGGGCCATTCTGGCCTGTGTTCTGCTCACAGTGACTTCTGTTGCGAAGAGTATGAAAAACATGTTACTTTTGTCAGTGAGGCAAGTAAATGTCCATAACAAACAGTAATGGCCTTATGAAAAGAGGTTAAATAGGTAGCAGTAAATGTATGGACTCTGTTTCATTTCTTCTCCTAGAAAGAAAAACTTGAAGTAGAAGGAACACAATGAAGAGACCAAGCCCAGCCATCTTCAAAGTTTAGAGTATTATTTATTTAGATCAAAAATAGACCTGCGCAATGGTGCTAGAGAACACATAAAACTGTCCTTCCCGGTGTCATTTACATGAAGTTTTCAAAAGTTCATTACACTTCAAAACCATCCAAATATCTGAGATTTTCTTCTTAAAATAGTTTAGGCTTTCCTCACAGGTTAATCAGATTTTGCCTCTTCCCAAGATAATTTTAAGGAACTTAGCATTACAATATTTTTTAAAGTAATAAAATGTTACTTTATAAACACTAAATATGAAGGCATGGCTAATAAAGAATGTGAATACTGGCTTTTCATGTTCTATAAAATAATTTTCTTTGGGGGGGGCAGTTAAAATCTTAAGTGAATTCAGGGCCAAAGCAGGTAAAACTGTGGAGAATGCATAGTTCATTGTTGTCTTAAGCATATACATCCATTCAAACACATTTCTTTTTAAATTTACAAAATGTAGAAAATAAGGTTTAATGTATAACTTGCTCAATCTCACTTTTCTCTTTATTTTCCCTTCTAGTTCTATTGTACTGACCTGTAAAGAAGTATAGATTTCTGAATGTTTCTGAAACATAAAAGTCCCAACTTCATTGACTTCAGGGTAATCAGCTGTTAGCTTTGATGTCTTACCCCAAAGTCTGTTCAGCCATGAGCTGGAAAGGTCCTCAGAGTTGAACGACTCCACAGTTCCTACCACTTGCCCTGGAGCATATGGCGTTTAGAAGATAAGCTCGGGGTTGCCTTGCTCAATTCAGTTCCCTTTCTGCAAACCTGTGGCTCTCTTCTCTATTCAAATATATCTGTCATAGGAAGCATGTTTTATACTGTGTTTTTGTGCATGCTTAGCCCTAAAACTGCAACAAAACTTTTATGAGGTGTAAATATTCTCCTGTGTATCATAAGTGATAGTCTGATATTTTCAGTTCTATCTATTGTTGTTTATAAATGCGGAATCTGCTCCATTTGGTTGGTTTCATGACCCATTCATGATTACAGCACATAATCTGAAAAATTTCATAGTAGATGACTTTACAAGCTGATGTGTATTTTATTATATTTTAAAGGACTGTTCTCAGTCATTTTAATGGTTGTAAAATCCACTCGACATATGAATGTAAAATTTCTTTAAGGTCCAGCTGAAATCTTGTTTGATCTTTTAAACTTTTCAAATTGATTTTTCATTCCTTTCACCACTGCACAGCACAGTGCTGCCTTTTCCTCATTTTCCCACCTTCAGACTGAAACTTTCTTTCTCTGTGTTATCCCACACACAATTTTCCCATTATCTTTTTTCTGAAACTCTTAGACTATGTAGGGTAGCATCTAAAAATTTGACAAATGAATGCAAAATAATGTTACCCAGTAGATATTTATATTTTTTTTAGTCAGTGCATCTAGACTTCACTTTTTAGGCAAAGTCCATTTTAAGATGCTAATTCCAGGCTCAACTATGGTATTCACTTTGCTGAGCTCTCAGGGACCTTGGAGTAGCAGGTGAGGCCACAGCAATAAATGAAATATATCAAAACTCAATTCATATTCAGACATTTAGAAAGCCGCACTACAGTAACTTTCTCCTCCTGTGTTACAGATTGAGGCACACAGTGATGTATTTAGGATCTCACTGTTTCCAGCTACATGCTAACAAATATGATTTGGCTCTGTATAATACAGTATTGTTCAAACAAATAATAGCTCTACTTTCTGAGATCCATAGGAAGAGTAAACAAGAATATGTAGTGAAATTTCTGTGATGATGATTTTTCAACTATGATTCTGTGCTAATTAATTGCCTATATTCTAGACCAAGAATCAGCAAGTATTAACCACAGTCTATTTTTGTCAATAAAGTTTCACTGGATATGGCAACATTCTGACATTTAGCTACTTTGAAAGGTTTGAATGGTGATTGAAAGAGCGAAAACCAGGACTGAGCTCTTCAGCCTCTGCACCCTGCACTCTGCGACCCCTCAGTGCAGGTGTTCTTGGTCTCTATGTGCTCAGAGCCTTCACACTTGTTTCCACCATTCATTTAACTGTCCAAGTTAACACTCAACTCTCACTGATGTCACTTCGTCAGACATTCTCATTTGTGAATAACAGCCAATTGCCAGTATTTGGAGAGGTCATTTTCTAATCCTTATTATGGCCACAGAGCATGCTTTATTATGTTTGGTATAAGCCCTCCACACTCTAAACAGACATTTTGATTAATTAGCTAGTTTTGTAGATTTACAACTTCAATGTGTTTGAATTGGTATTTGCCACCAAAATCTGGTTGACATCAGTGTACAGTTCCATTTATTACATGTATATGATTAGAATCATGGAGCTCCTGAAAATCCAACAGATCTATCTTCATGTTCATTCAAATTGAAAGAAATGTCAAAATCACAATTTGAGCAGCCTAAGAAGCATTATAAATAGCTTTTGTCGTTACTACTAAATTTGTCTATGACGTTACCATAAAATAAAACCTCTCTGAGCTGAAGAGAAATCATTTACTTATTTTCTATGCATAGAAGGGCTACTCTAGGAACAGCCTTGATGCTTAACATCACCCCGAAACAGATATTTTAAATGAGACCAATGGTAGCTTTATCTTGCCATAAGCTGCTTAGTTTCCCAGTCATTGGTTCTGTTCTCTCTTCCCTCCCACCCATTTTGGGGGTATTGAAACCATAACATTATTACAGAAATGATTTTGAACTCACGGATCATTAGACTTTGGAATAAGAGTGCCAAGCTCCTTGATTCGGTAATTAATATTATACCTTCTTCTTCTTTCAACTATTAAATAAGAAATATTATTGATTATTCTCATTAAATTTCAGTTAAGTTTTCATCAGCTATATTTGTTAATAGTCTTTTAAAACAGTGCGCAAAAATATTTCCATTTAGTATAAAAAAGAACTCAATAATAGAATAACAATTTCAAAGTATGTTTATGGTAGTTAGCTATTCATTACCAACAAAATAAAAGATAAAATCAACTTAAAGGAGGAAAGGTTTATTTGGGTTTAAGGTTTTAGAGATTATAGTCCATGATCATCTGGCTTTATTGCTTTTTGGCCCTTGGTAGGGTAGAAACTTCATAATGAAGGACGTAGTGGAAGAAAGCCTGGTAGAAAGAAGGAGAATGAGCAAGGGAAAGAGACAGAGACAGAGACAGAAAGACAGACAGAGTGACTTGGAGAGAAACAGGCCTGGGACAAGATATACGAGGCCCAGTCCCTAAGGTCATGCTACCGTGACTCATTCCCTTCAGCTGGGCCTCATCTCTTATATTCCCATCACTTCCCAAGAATGCTATCAAATTCAGAGTTTATCCACGATGGAGTTAGAATGTTCATGATTGAAAACTCATATCTCTGAAAATCTGAGTCTACCACGAGACATTTTAGGTAAATCATAACAATCTTAATTTAAAAATAAGACAATATATTACAATTATGAATATATAATTAGTAATATTTAAATAATATTTTAAAATTTTATTGTCTGAAAACATTTTTCATTCTTTTTATTTCTATATTTACTCATACTGATACATATATGTGTATACATACATTCATATATATACATACACATATATATGTATATATGTGTATGTATATTTATATATACACACATACACATATATACGTATATATGTGTATGTATATATATACACACATACACATATATATACATATATATACACACATATATATACATATATATACACATATATATATACATATATATACATATGTTTATTGCTTTTAATTTTATATATACACACTTCACCTATCCATCAAGACTGTAGTCTTTTTTTTTTTTTTTTTTTTTTTTTTTTTTTTTTTTTTTTTTTTTTTTTAGGTTTTTTTAGGTTTTTTGAGACAGGGTCTCGCTTTGGGGTTTAGGCTGGCCCTGAGCTCAGCCTCAAACTCATCACAGCAATCCTCCTGCCTCTGCCTCCCCGAGTGCTGGGATTATAGGCGTGAGCCACCATGCCCGGCACTGTGGTATGTGGTATGTGGTACTGGTTGCTGCTGGGCGTGAGTCTCCACACCCAGTATAGGTATGTGGTTACCAGGGATCGAACCCGGGTCCTTGCACTTGCAAGACAGGCACTGGAACCATTGAGCTAAATCCCCAGCCCAAGACTGTAGTCTTTTAAGGTCATGCTGTATGTGTTACTCTTTCATCTCTTGTCCTCAGTATTTAGTACATTGCAGGTGCCTGTTCCCATCTTGAGGGAAGCTGCTACATCTTATGGAGTTTTGTTCCTTCAGAGAAGTTGGTCTACCCAAGAGATGCTAAATAAATGTCTGTTGATTAGACTATTGGCTTGTTTTTCTAATTTAAATTTTCAATAATCTATAGATTCACAGTTTTCAACCTTAGGTATGTATCAGACAAGCAGGAAAAGATTGTTCAATCTGCGTGCCTCATCTGGAGATTCTGATTTTAATCTAGCTGGAGTGATGTCTAAAAATTCTGACAAACTCCAAGGTGATGCAGATTCTGTATGTGTAAAACCCATGATTTGAGACACATTGATAGAGGCTTGCATGTGGACTATTTTTGCTGTGTGCTCATGCATTCATCAGTATGGTGCTTTCATGTATGTAGTAAACACGCAGTGAGTGTCAGATACATGATGAGTTTCCCATATTGACTCCAAAAGCAATCATCACTCTATATTGGTAATATCAAGCACTATGACTTACTTACATGTAAAATTTTTGCAGTGGTTAGTATACATATAGCATCCAAGGAGATTAAGGAACAAAGAGACCACAAAAAAATAAAAAACAGCTTAAATAGAAGGTGAACTCCTTACATAGCACACACTTGAAAATTAAAGTCTTCTACTGAAAATCAGGAAAGTTATCAAAGAATACAAATTATCTTGGTGAGTCTATTCTACAAAGTAAATTACCATGGAAGGATTGACCTTCTGGAATAATATATGGAGTGCCCTGTAAAATTAGAGTACAATTAATTTTTTTTAGTTTTTTTAATTTCAAATCTTTATTGGTACATTATGAATGCACATCATCATTGCATTCAACCTTGAGAGTTTGTACCAGAGTATGGCATGACTTGATTCTCATTTTTCCCATTACCCCACCCACCCCGCCACCTCCACCCCCATATACCTAAGCTTTATCTCTTTTTTTATTACTATCACATTATTTTCCCCCTCATTATTTACCCCTACACCCTCTTTTCTTTTAAATATTTTCTATTTCACAATATCAACTATATATACTAGAACTCATTTACATCTTCATGATGATACAAGATACAATATTTACACATCTGTGGCCTATTTATTTCACTTACAAGAATGTCTTGAAGGTACATCCATTTGAGTATGAATGACTCAAACTTATCTTTTTAATGGCAGACTAATACTCCATACTATAAAAGAACCACAACTTCTTTATCCAGTCTCTACTTAATGAACATTTGGTTGTTCCAAGATTTATCAATCACAAACTGAGCTGCTATAAACATGGGTGCACATATGTCACTGTGACATGAATCTTTTAATTCTTTTGTGTATACAGCTAGGAGAGGAATGGCTGGGAATAACATATGAAGAGTCCTGTAAAATTAGAGTACAATTTATTCTTGAGGCCATTTATTTTGTCTCTTCACCAATTTTTCCTGTGCATTTAATTTTTTCAATGCTGAATGATATCACAGAAAATATTAATAAAGATAAATCTGATATAAATATGTTGTACAGTGAGAAAGTACTAATAATTCTTTGTTCACATACATTATCTAATGTCACAAATCAGATCCTTGAATTCTTAAAGAATAGCTATGAAGTTCACAGTTTTATTTCCAAGTAGTTAACTAATTTTATCCTATAATGTTTCTTCAAAACTTAATGTTTAAACTGACCCCACATAGACTATCTGAAGCTCACTGTCCACTCAGATTGTCCTGTACTTTCAACTAGATGATTATAACTTCAGTTTTCTTGATCTCATTTATATACTGAACATGAGTTATTTGTAAAAGTCATACATTAAGAAGTTCCCAAGTCATTTTGCCCTTTGTGATTTCACTGTTTACAAAGTGTTTGACATGTTCTCCATGATCAAAGCAGCCATAGCCAGTGAAATCCCTCCCCACCTACCTCTGGTACTGTGCACAAGGAAGTCCTAATTCCACAGGCCACTTTCAGAGTGTGTACAAGTCACATCTCCAGGTCTGTTCTCCTGTGGGAGAACTACTCGCAGTGCCAGGCTGCTCACCCATAGTTCAGAGGTGGCCCAAGGGCAGCTATTTACAGGTTGTGTGTGAAGGGTCTGTGCACAGTGCAGTCTGCTGACACATGGGCTTGAGGCCTCTTGCAGCACAGACTGAGGAGAGAAGTAGGCTGTAAGCTGAGCGGTGGCACTGCCCTGCCCTGGCATTCCTCTCTCACTCTGGCAACCCGAGGAGCTAAATTCAGCCCTGACCTTCGAAGTCTTCACAAAGGATGGGCCGTATTTAATTCAGCCCTTTCCAGTTACATATTTAGCCGTCTAGTAAGAGAGGCCCTCTCTGTCCTTTGGACACTCCAACAAGATTCATGTTTTCAAGGATTGTTCTAAATTCATTATACTTAACACTTATGATATCTTTTCATTTTAATTTTCCTCCAAAAGGAAGATAATTTAGCAAGAGAAGCAGATCAGGAAACACTTCTGTAAGGTACACATATCAGACATCTATGATATTCTACAGTAAATGTATTAACTGGCTAAACTGCAAACAGAGAACAGAAGGACAAAAACAGTAATAATTAACAGATTTACAACAAAAGAACTCCATAGTTCCTCAAGGTACTAATTCCTTCTGACTATTAGCTTTTTCTCTAGTCATGCACCTTGTTCAGAGTATGAAACAAGGTTTTCTGCTCTGCTGTTCAGGTCTGTGGAAGTCAGATCACTTCCATGAGGTCTGTTAGAAACTCGTATCCTGGCCCTTTCCTCACACTCACTCAGTCAGCTAACACTCCCAGCTCTGTGCACTGCGTTATGCAAGATGCTGAGTTCACAGATACATTCAAAATCAGTTTTTGCTAATTGTATGTAATGAAATCACTAATTGCTCAGAAGGTTAACATTTTATTTATTTTTCTTCTGTTTTACTCTTTCCCCTGTTTTTGATTTGGCTCCCAGAACAAAGACCCTTCACTCTCAATGAAGAAAAGTCTCTCCATACACACACTGAATACACAAGCAAGCACTCCAAAGCTCAGCCCCACCGCTAATCTACTTCTTCACATTTCCCATCTCAAGTGACCTGTTATCAGAGTCAAATTGACCCGAAGAAAGCATGAAAAGCCTTTTTTTCCCCAGAGGTGGAATCCAGCATTACAACCTGAGAAATGCCTTTCAGATAAGATATCATTAGGGAGGGAGGAGCAAATCCACACAGAAAAATGAGAGCCCTGACTAAGGTTTCCGACTACTAGAATGGCACAGTATTAAAGTGGTTTCCAAAGGCACTTTATCTTTTAAATCTCTGAATCAATGAATCACAATGCAGTTCAAATGTAACCAAATGCACTCATCTCAATCAAACACAGCCTCCTATAGAATGAGTGATCAAGGAGAGATGGTTCGGGTTCTGGAAATTGGAACTTGTTTTTGATAGTTCCCGTGGGTTGCATTTCCTGAAATGGCTTGTTTGTAAGCACTAACAATTTTGGCCATCCTAACTACTTATGTAGTTATAAAAAAAGACCATGAAACTTAATCTCTACGCATTCACTGTTGTGTCAGTTTGGTTTAGAAAAACAGAAAAATATACTCACTGAGGTTATGATTGTCCTTTTTTTGTCTCTCTTTTGCCAGTGCTCTAGTGTCGGTTTCTGATCATAAGAAAAAAAATTGAAATGGTACTTAGTGCTACTCAAAAAATTTTTCCAGACAAAATAATTCAGAAATACTAGGTTAAAAAACAACATTGCTTGCTCTGAAATGGTACAATAATATATATATTTTTTTAATTGAGACAGGATCTCACCTTGTAGTTCAGGCTGGCCCTGAGCTCAGCCTCAAACTCATCACAGCAATCCTCCTGCCTCTGCCTCCCGAGTGCTGGGATTTCAAGCCTGAGCCACCACACCCAGCACTGTGGTATGTGGTACTGGTTGTCGCTGGGTGTGAGTCTCCACGCCCAGTATGGTATGTGGTTACTGGTGATCGAAGCCGGTTCCTTGTGCTTGCAAAACAGGCGCCGGAACCATTGAGCTAAATCCCTGGCCCGGTGCAATAATATTTCTGATGCAATATTTGGAAACTTGGAACAGAGAACTCTTTAACAAAAGGCAATAGCAAAGCCTTTCAACTCTGGGTTGGGAAAAACTGGATTTGTTTTCTGGCTATCTGTGTAACAGCTGTGATCAATTACCAAATTCCTCTGTGTCTCAGACTTTTCATCTGTAAAATGAATATAAAATACCTACCTGATTGTCACTGTGATGATTATAAAAGAGTCGTGACACCAAGAAAGTATTAAATTATTCAGTCATTGTCACTATTATTTTCAGACTTTCGAGATTCAGAAAGAAATTATTCTGACCTAAAAATCCTCATAAATAATTATGCTTTCTATATCCGATGTGTTGTAACTGACTTCTTTTCATAAGATATTCCTATCAGATAGTTCCACATTTTCTTCCACATATTGACACTGCCCTCATGCTAAGTGGTTGAGATAGTGTCCATCAACCACCTGGAGGGCCCACAACTCTCACTTTTTGATGTTTATATCCTTGATATTTTTCTCCAGAATGAAGCTAACCTATGAAATGAACACACTGTTGTGGAAAAGTCTACGATGGCTTCCAAGGTTAGGCCACGGTAAATATTTTTGCTTTACATTTTGTCACCTCTTGGTTCAAGTTTTCCTATCTTGAGGATTCATAAGGAGCACTCTGGAGAGTTGTTCAAGTTAAGAACCGAGATTGCTGGGGATTTGGCTCAGTGGTTCCGGCACCTGTCTTGGAAGCGCAAGGTCCCGGGTTCGATCCCTGTTAACCACATACTATACTGGGTGTGCAGAGTCACACCCAACAGCAACCAGTACCACATAGCACAGTACCAGATGTGGTGGCTCATGCCTGTAATCCCAGCACTCGGGAGGCAGAGGCAGGAGGATTGCTGTGATGTGAGTTGGAAGCTGAGCTCAGGGCCAGTCTGAACTACAAAGCAAGACCCTGTTTCAAAAAAAAAAAGAACCAAGATTGCTCATCAGCAACACCTCAGGAGTGTGCCCTCCAGCCAGCTGTCAAGTGTCAGACTTTGTACATCTGTTTGACATCCGGACAACTGTCCTATAAGAAAGTTTGGGTCAGGACAAATTTGCTCTGCCACCTCTGGGTTCTTGACAGAGACTGAAAGAGAGCATAAATGTTTCTTTCAAGCTATCAAGTTTTGGAGTTATCTTGTGAATATAATCAAAAGGTAATTACTACAGTGTTCACAGAATTTGTATTTTTAAAAATAGATGATAAAGTGACACACTGTATTTAAATGTATGTATTTAAAACTCACTAGTTTTAATCCAAATACTACACTTTCAACACATATATATATTTTAGTTAGCACCTAGAATGACATGCATTATATTTACCTAAAATGTTACTATTAACTATGTACTTTTTCAGCTATGGTTGAAAAGAATATTATAAAAATTTCAAATGAATGCTATTTTACTCGTATGAAAGATCTAATACCAGACTAACAAATCAGGAAATCATTAATCCATTTTTTACCCTGATCAGCCTGTGACTCTGGTCAGCTAATTCCTCAAACCACTGAAGAATTTGACAAAATTTCTATGATTTCTTTGATTTATGACAATTTTGAAATGAGTTTTTGAAAACTGAGTGTATTTTTCTCAGTTTAGAGAGTTTAATCTAAGTCCTTCATGAAATCATTAATTTAAAAGGAAAAAATCTAAATTTTTCTTTATATCTAATTCTACAAAGAATAATTTTCTTAATTATTCTGATTGCATAAGTATCAATTTGATAGAAAAATGAACTTGTGCTAAGTGAAGCTATGTTTATATAACTCTGTGAAAACTACATTTGTACTTTTTAAAACAATGAAGCAATTCAGTCAAATGTAAGTTATATTAACCTACTCTCTAGCTGTCATAAGAACATAATGGATTTATTTTCTAAAACTCTTCCTTCATTTTGATAATATTTCTAAACATTTTTATTTAGCACAATATCTATCACTCATATCTTAGATAGCTGATAAAAAATGTGAAAGGTAACACTGTAAAAACCACATTACCTGTAATCTCTTTTTTCATTGGTAGACTAATTGGACAGGAAGCACTTGTAAGCCCCATATTAACTGGTGAAATTCCCTGCTCGTCACTATATACATCCAAAATGCTTCCTGATAACTTGAAATGAAAAAGGAAGAAAAGATCAGTTAAACTTTCTGTGTACATGAGTATCTTGTATATATTAATTTCTCCCTTTTAAAATTATCATTTTGTTAGTAATAATAATAATAAAATATAACATTTGCATTTTAAACAACAGGTGAGTATGAATTGACTATTTTAATTACATTATGAAAAGCTTGCAAATAAGATATTCCAAGAAAAGCATTTGTATTTTAAAAAAAAGAAAAAAGAAAAATCAGTTCATGCATTAAGGAAAATTCTGATTAATGTTTACAAAATTATGGAAGTTTGAACCAGCATATGACATCATTATAAATGAACACAATTAAAAATTTTCTTTCAGGGGCCAGGGATTTAGCTCAGTGGTTCCAGCACCTGCTTTGCAAGCACAAGGGCCTGGGTTCAATCCCAGATAAAAACATACAACAATGCTGGGCATGGTGACTCACGCCCACCAGCAATCAGAACCACATACCACATTGTCAGGTATGGTGGCTCACATCTGTTGTCCCAGAACTTGGGAGACAGAGACAGGAGGATTGTTGTGAGTTCAAGACTGAGCTCAGGGCCAACCTAAACTACAAAAAGCAAAACCCTGTCTCAAAAAAGAAAAAAAAAAATTCTTCCAGATAAAATCTACGCACATCTTAGTATAACTGGAGAAGTCCCTTGTGAAGCACAGATTGTATGTGATAGTCAAACATCCGGAAGCCTTTTACACTATCACTGCTACCAGCAACTCCAAGTCAGGAAGCGCATTTATACTACTGAGAAACCCTTTCTTAGAAAGCATGCTTTTTCTGCTTTGCACATTTCTCATTCTAGATTATCATAAATATTACAGCGGGAAATCAAAAATGCTGTAAATCTACTTTTGACCCCAGTGAACAAAAGGTACATTCCTTTGTAGCAACACTGCAATCCTACCAGGGCTTCTTGGGAAGATTTTCAGCAAAGCTTAGGTATTTTATACACAATTCAAAATTGCATCAATTGATTAGTCAAAATGTGTTTACTAATTTGGTCTCCCAAGAAAAACACATTTAAGTGACATTCATCGTTCAAATTAATATCCAACATGTTACAACAAGCTGCATTTAAAATGTAGGATTTGAAATTTTTGAATTTTTCCATTCTACACATGTTTATTCCATTTCTGGGCAGTTACCCAAAAGATGAAGAAGTAACTGTTTTTCTCTCCTCGAGACTAGGAACAATACTTCCAATCAAACATATCTGGAACAAGATTATTATGGAGAACCTAACTCCACATTTTCATGTTACGTAAAACTCCAATTCAAAGTAAGAATTTTTTGATATTTATCAAATCAAACTGGAAATAAATATGAAGAAAAAGCATATAGGACCAAAATCAGTGTCTGAGGTAATAAACCATTACAGTCTACACAATAAATACGTTTAAGGAAAAAATTAAAATACAGTTGAAATCAGCTAGCAAATAATTATATGTACATATATATTCATTTTGTTTTTTATATGATATAGTGATACGTGTATTTCTCATATTATTTCCTTATCATTAACACTGATATGGCTCCAGTTGTTTTTAATATAAATTCATTGTTTTAAAATATGTTTTATTTTATGGATCTTAGAAAAGAGTTAGAAAAACAGCTAATGATTCCATTCCAGTTTTCTCACTTGCAAAATGAGAATAAAGTTGACAAATCTGGTACCATGCTACCTATAAGTAGCACACTGAAAAAAAAAAAAAAACTAAGGAAACTGAAAAGGCAGATGGATTTAAGTCATACAATCATATTTTTCAAAGTATAAATTTTCCAAGATCATTTTTGAAAAAGTGTGTTGGTTATAAGCTGAGGCGTCAGCGACCTGAATTGTTCATTTCCACGGTGCCTTTGAAAGACATAATGGTCGTCCTGAACCAAAAGGCGGGGAGTGAGGGGTTAGGAGCTGGGGAAAGGGCATCTTTCCTCTGAAGAATTAAATTCAGATGGATTTCATTGCAGAAATGGCACACTTTGGAAATGTTCAAGCAGAAAAAGAGCGACAGTACACATCACACTGCAGCAGTGCACTTAGAGTTTCCTAACTATAGCACTCTTTCGATCCACATTACCTGGCCAAACAGAGTTCCTCACAAATGCATTACTCCTTACACATAGGGCAGAAATTCTTATAATGAATCTGATCCTGTCTACCAATAGCTATATTACCTCTTTTTCTGACCTTGGTTATTGTCTAATTTATGCCCTAAAGCACAGTGATTAATAGCCTATTTAATTTTATGCCATAGATACTAGTCTATTTCATGTAAGTGGCTAATAACATTTTGAATATCATTAAATTATTGGGCTCCAGTTTCAAAGTGTGCAATATATTTCATGTAATCAAAGTGCGTTTCTCCACTAAAACATGTAGGAGTACAATGTTTGGGAAAAATCTAACAATTCTGTATACATGTGAAAGAACTTACCATGAAAATTTTACTATACCTTTGTTGGAGGGTTGTTACTTATGTAATAAAGTACAAGTCTTAACTTTGTTGTGTAGATTATTAAGCAACAAGATAGGTAGTTTTTAGAGAAATATTTATTCTAATTAAAAAACAGATTGTTTTCTTGATAAGATGAAACCTTTGACATGACAATAGGTCAACATATTCCCATTAACAACCATGAATTTTAAAGATATGAAGTAAAGAATTTACCATAATTTTTTTTCAATAAATACAGCATATATCCCTTAAACTATACTTTTCTGTGATAGAAAAAGTGAGCTCCTAATCTAGAAATTGCTTTGGATAAGGAATGGCTGTCAGTGGTCTCATGCACATCAATTTGATTCACATCTCTACCACTGTAGTGCTAAGGACTGGACGGTTGTCTCCAGCCTGCCCACATCTGTGCTTCTGTCCACAGTAGCCAATACTTCCTAAGGAAAATGAGCTTACAAGGACAAAACATCTGAGACAAGTCTCAATGTCCAAGATAAAACAATGTGCCACATCAGAAATAACAGAAAAAGCAAAAAAAAGTAAACGAATTCAAGTTTCTTAAATGAGCCTAAAAGGCAAGCTATTTTCAATAATTTTAATGATAATTAATAAGTAGATATAAAAATGACCAAAGTAGCTAACAATGACAAGAATAGAGAAGGGATATGAAAAATAAAACACAACAGAATAAAACAGTAGAATAAAATGATAATATAATAAAATTTTAAAGGAGTAAAAAATTTAATAGAAAAAAAGAGATTGAAGTAGGCTCCCAAGATAGTGAAGAAAAAGACCAAGAAATTGGACAGATGAAAGGAAATTTAAGCAAAGTAGAGGATGGATTGGATGATAGAATTAAAATACAGATGAGTCTTAGAAGTACAGAAAATAAAATTAGAAGGCAGAGAATGCTGTTTTAAAA
>PVIR01011826.1:0-46257 GCA_004026965.1 Petromus typicus | reverse complement strand
CCTTTCTAATATTCCTTAAATAAATAGCTTATTCAAAACCTCAGGCACAGCCATTTAGTGTATGACTAGCCTCAACTTACTAACGACTAGTTTCATAATTTGAGGAAAATCATTACATTAATACACTTAATAGGTGATACCTTCTTACATTTGTCTGAGATAGTGTATAACAATAGTTAATGGAACAGACATAGAGTATTACAAAAATTAGGGAAATACACTGTCCAGAAGAGGTAAGACTTTGAGTTTTAATGAGTAAAAAACACATTATGCCTCTTGAGAACATGGTTTTCTCATTGAGAAGGAGTGCATGCATGACTGACAGCTGGGGAGTGAGGAGAGCATTTCACATGTGCCAAGTCTCACTGGTTAAAAGAGGCCACTGCCCTATGTGAAGATGAACTGCAAACCTCATGTGACTCACCAGGGCTGAATGCCCAGAAAGTGCATGAGGTCTGCCAAAGTCAGAGCAGTGGTAAGTGGAAGCAGATGTGTTGGGTATTGGCCATTTTGCAACAAGGTTATCGTTGTCATTGACTGGATTAAGTGTCTTCATTATTTTGGCATAATTTTTTTTTGTAAATAATGAAATACTATCTAATCTTTCGTGGACACTCATTGACACCATTGGATGGAGGGGCTTTTAAAAATATGTATTTTCCTCATTTCTATTTTCAGATGTCTTGTAAAACCCAAGCATGATTTACCAGCCTTTCAGCCAGGGGTCTGACGTGGAAATCCTTAGTCGACTATTCATACAGATGACTATGCCCCTGCATCTGGGTGAGTTTTATCAAAGAAAATCGGGACACAGCCAGGCCCTCTTGGTCTGTTCTGACAAGTTCAAGGACTATTGCCACAACTCGTCAGCTGAACTGGAGAGATCAAGAGATCATAATTATTCTCTGACTCCACATACACTTGTTTCCCTGTATGGCATATTCCTGAATATTTATGCATTCACATATTTCATAGTACCATTATCCATCAGGCCTTCGTTATATTGAAATACTGAGCAACATTGTTTTATTGATGAGGTAGTTACTGACAGTAGCAATATGCATACATGCATTATCTCAGACAGCTATAGATTTAATAGTCTGGAGGTAATAGTGAAGATATTTTACTGTTATCTATGTATAGCAATTTGGATGCCATTATACTTGGGGTTGCCAATTTGGAACTGCACAAATGAATTACCTAAAACCTTTGCAGAACTAAGTTGAGGTATCAAGATCTAATAGTGGCCAAGATTCTAAAAAACCATCACCAATGTGTTAACATTCTATAGCCACATTAAATGGAAACAGTTCTTGGAAATTAAAAACTCAAGTATATAGGGGGATGGTAGGGTGGGTAGGGCTATGGGAAAAATGAGAATTAAGTTGTGTCATATACTGGTACAAATTCCCATTATGGAGTGCAATCATGTTACGTATATGTAATGTACTAATAAAGATTTCAATTTAAAAAAATCAAGTTCTTTATCTTTTTTAGTAAAGTCAGTGCAAGGTGTAGAGGAGGTCTGAACAACATATTGATTTTTCTACATTGCCAAAATCCTACATTCTGCCTATGTTTGAATGTGGGAATCAACATGTGAACTGAAGGATATCATATATTCAGGTAGAAGAAGTACATTAAAGAATTTAATTCATTATTTATGTTTTATATTTAAAACATGTTTATATTTACAAGTTTATATTTACTTCATGTTTTATATTTACAAGTGGATCTTTAAAACAGAGAATAAGAATCATTCTACATACTTGATATGAGTATTTTTGTTCTACAGTTTTTCTCAAATATAAATTCTACAGATCCTAAATCTTCATTCATTTTAGTTTCTAGATAGCATTATATTTTATTTATTTAAAATGTGGTTCATTTATGCCACTTCCTTTGGAATGATTAGCTTGCTACAATTTTCTTTCTAATTTTAAATTCAGTGGTACGATTAGAAATTTTTTTGTACATATTCTGCACACAACTAGTTTCTCTATGGTGGAAACAACCAAAAACAAACAAAAAATAAGAAGTTAGGCTGGAAAAGGAAATGCACAGTAAGCTACAACTGACATAAATTTTATGTCATTAAATTTTATATAGGTGTAGATTTTATTGAGGAAAAGGACAAAAGTGCATGGGATGATTCATTCTAGCTTCAGGATGGTAGTATCTTTGGGGAGGTGAAGAAGACAAAAGAATAGATTAAAAAGTGTAGCTATATTTTTCCTTTTAAAGTAATCATAAATAGAAAGGGAAAGTGATAGGGTCTGTTTATTCTTGGGGATATCAATATAATATCTATTTTACAGCATACTGTGTTATTTCAAAAATTTAAAAAATAATATCAAATCCTTTTTTTAACATGGGAAGGATATATTAGGGGCAGACATAGGACACACTCCAGAACAGAAACTGGTACCCAGAGATATGTGTCACCTTGAATTCTACGAACAAGTCAAGGGCACATACATAATCACCTCATTTGATTAAGTTTTGATTTTTGAAATGCATCTATCCAAATTATATGTAACAAGGTTCATATTTTTAAGTTAAACAGCACTGAATTAGGAATACTATCCACCAAAACATCATGTCTACTAGGTAACTCTGATGTATTTGAAAATAGGAATTTTGCAAATGTACTTTTAGAAGCTAGGAAACAACTCAGAAAGATTCTCTAGAACTGAAGGAGGGTGCACAACCCTGTCAAAGGCTTGATTTTGGATTTCTACTTTCAGGTTCTGTGAGTGAATCAAACTTTGTTTGTTTTAAGGTTCACTGCTTGTGGTAATATGTTACTGCAGCCATGGGAAATTCATGGAAACATTTTCCAATTAGCTCTATAGTGGGTGGAGCTGGGGCCAGGGGAGCACACGGGAAATCCAAGTGTTGAGACAGCTGACTCCCAAATGTCTCTGTGCTACAGTGCATCTCCTCCCCAGAGGCAGCTGGACTAGGTAAAGAGCAACACTTCATTTAGGTAGGAAAGCATTGCTAATTTTTTGCCACTCCTTGTGAAATAAAAATAGGTCCAGAATACTGCAAAAAAAACCACATTTTTTAGTGGATGTGATTAGAAATACATGGTGGAATGATCTTGGTACAACAACAAACTCTTCTCACACAAAAGGCAAAGCAATGGAATTGAAATGAAGGGGAAGACCTTAGATCAGTCTGGAATTTTACAGGAATCTCTCTGTCTCAATCTTGTCTTTGTCTCTGGCTTTGTCTGTCTGTCTGTTTATATGTTTCTTTCTCTCAACATTGGTAGTGAGTTGCAATTTCTAAGATTTGAAGGTTGTGATAAAGGACTGATAATAAGTGACGTGGGAATGTAATACATTCTAATTCTTCAGATTTTCAAGATGATTCTCAGCATTTGCTGCATGCACATAATCTTCGTGCAAGCCTGGGAATTCACACTGTGATGTTGTAAGCCAGTCATCCTCATGTGTGCATGGCCACACGCCAGCAATACCATGCCAGATTTATCAGTACAGAATTACAAGTGGAAGGCTTCCTCTGATCACATTTGAAATGTAAGCTATCAGTGTTTATTAAAAATCCCAATATGAGTCTTCAGGCTAGCAGTTCTGAAATTGAATAAGAACCATTTAGGTAGACACACTCAATCGGCTGACACTCTCACTAACTGCTGCCCTTGAATCCATCTATTGTTCAAATTACATACCTTGCAGCCATTTAACAACTGCGAATCACATTGCCTCATCTTCCCACTGCCAGAGTAGTTAATTAGCTTCTGGCAGGTTTGGGTGTCTGAGATTGCAAGAAAGATTTATAATTGTTCACTGAAGTAAAGCAAGTTTCTTAAAAGTCTTTCACTCAGCATTTAGAATTTCAGCATCATCTAGATTTTTAGCTATCTCATAGGAAGCAGGAAATTTCGTTTGTTTCTGAGTCCTGTTGGTGATATCAGCACTATTCATTCAGCTAGATAGAAGAGAAAAATAAATGGATCTTATGAACCCAAACATCTCTATGAAATTTAAAGAGAATATCTGAAATTCTATAAGATAAAAATTGTTGTGGGCTGGGAATTTAGCTCAGTGGTTCTGGCGCCTGTCTTGCAGGTGCAAGGACCCAGGTTCAATCCTTGGTAACCATATACAATCCTGGGCATGGAGACTCACGCCCAGCAGCAACCAGTACCACATACCACAGTGCCGGGCGTGGTGGCTCACATCTGTAATCCCAGCACTCGGGAGGCAGAGGCAGGAGGATTGCTGGGGTGTGAGTTTGAGGTTGAGCTCAGGGCCAGCCTGAACTACAAAGCAAGACCCTGTCTGAAAAAAAAAAAAATGATAAAAATTGTCTGAAGGATTGATTAAAAAACTTATTTGACAATAAAGTTCATTATAGTTATGTGCTACTTGCTGACATGGAAACAGTCGGAAATGTATGGTTAGCTGATTATATGGAGAGAACAGCACAGACTGAGCACACTTGACCTGGGTCTGGGTCACGTAGGCACTTGAAGCTCTCATTTGACGCAGGAAACAGGGGATGTATTAGACTGCTGTTGGAGTCTTATGGAACAATTTTATATTAAACTTTTATCTTTTATATCTAAAATAAGGTAAGAATGGATTTCCTGTGACTGAAAATATAAATTCCATTTGATCAAGTATTCACTTCTGAATATCTTCCCCAGAGGGTTAAAGACATCATACTACAGTGATATATGCATATCCATGTTTATAACACCACATCTCACAATAGCCAAATCTTAGAAGTGACTTATTTATGTCCATCCGCAGAAGAATAATAACAAAACTGTAATTACATATATATTTATCTATATATGAATATGATAAAAAGTATTTTACAATAAAATAGCAATTGTAACATAGTTATTACTAAGCACCAAGTATTATTCACAATTATTTGTCTTATGCTTTTCTAAGATAAGGCACAATGAGTTTGTTTACATCAGAATCACCAAAAACTATGAATAGCACCTTGCGCTATAAATTATCAGATATAGGCATCTTTCTGTTTCATCATAATCTTATGAGACCATCATTAGAAATGCAGGTTACAATGTAGTATGTTCTTGAGCAAAATGTGATTTTGTGGTGTAGAAACATGCCTTTACACTTACACTTTTATTTTGATAGAGGAAAACAAGTGAATCAGGGTTCTTTTGCTGAGCCATTGTGGGTTGAAATGTAAAATGTATGTTTTTCTTGTGTTGTTTCCCTAGTCTTCTGAGGTTGATGGTTATTGATTGGTGTTGACTGCTTGCTTTCTTAAGGAAGCATGTACTTAAGCAAGATCTACTACATCTTAACCTTAGGAACAGAATTCTCCCTCTTACTTAGTTTACTTCCTTTCTGATTATGACTATTAACAAGAACTATGACTTCTGATTTATTCAAACCAGATCACCAGAGAGTGAGGTAATGGCTATAAAACCGTGTAAAAAATAGAAGTATAACTAAGGTCGTGATTGGCCATGAAGCTTTCAGTACAGTTCCACCTGCTTGCAAGTACATTTATTCCTTATTTTACCTGAATTCTGTATCTCTGCAAGTTTTTTTCCAATTCCCTTAACAATTTAAGAATCTCACCAGTTTTTGAACCTGATACATAGGTTTCTCTAATAATCCTCACTATTTCCTTTATATAGATTGTGTACCAATTAAGTAAGACATTTAGAGATTTCTTTTTTAAAAATTTAATTGAAATGTTTATTGGTACATTACATATACACATCATGATTGCACTCCAAAATGGGATTTGTACCAGTATAAGACACAACTTAATTATCAATTTTCCTATAGCCCTACCCACCCTACCACCCCCCTATATACATAAAATTTGTTTCCTTTCTTTTTTGTCATAATCTCATTATTTTCCCCTTCTCCCTATTTCACTTTGAGTATTTTCTATTTCACAATATGTAACATACAATGTAGAGATTTCTTTCCCCAAATTATTGTCACCTTCAACAGTTCTACTGTTGTCTCCTTTGCCTGAATTTTTCTGGATATACTGTTACATGTGTTTATTTTTTCATCTCTTTTGAGATTTTTGTGATATGTGCCATCAGTACTTGTCATTTATTGCCTCTTTTTTCATGCTACTTTAAGGTTATATCTCCAGTTCAACTTTTCAGTATAGAGAAGATACGAAAATCTTGTTTTCCTTTTGGAATCTATTTGTATTAAAAAGAGAGAGACCACTTGGGCAGAATGGTGCAGGCAACAAGGCAGTTTATTCACTCTGGCAGCAATGGGCTGAGTCTGAAGTGAGATTCACTGTGAGTTGTACAGAGAGCAAAGAATTTAAAGGGAAGGCGTAGGGTTCTGCTTTATGAATTTGGGGGTGAAAGAAGTATACTCATATTCTTCTGAATAGGCAGTGTAGCTGTCTAACTTCCCAGAGTGGCTGAAGGCCTTGGATGTCTTGTCTTGCTTCTGTTACTTGAGATTTCATATTTTTCCGTCACAGAGGCTTGATCTTCCTAGGTTCTCAGTGAGCACCGCATTTCTCCCTGTGTTGTTGCCATGGAGATGGCAAGCTTTGGCTGGCATGTTTGGTTTACCAACCAGGTGTGACAAACTGTTTTATTTTTTGTAGACAAATAACATAATATTTTCTTCTAAAAGTTGTCCTTCTACTTAGCACCAAAATATAGTCTAGAAAAATACCTAAAAATATTTTTTAAATTTTTTTACTTTTCTGCACAAATCCTTATACTTACCTGGATGGTTCATTTATACATGTACACTTCACCTTAATTATCCACACAAAGGCAATAGAAATTATCATCCACACAAACCATTATTTATTTCTCGGTGTAATATGAATCCCTCATAGGCACACTGGATAGTAGAGATATCAGCAGCAGAGGCTGCTGATCTTCTAGACAACATAATTTTAAGGACAAAATTAGGCAAAGTGTAGAATCAAAATGAAAAATCAATAGATACTAAAAATTTTAAATTGGGTTCAGAAATCTGCACTATTTGACTTCTCTTGGGGAATGACTTCACCTATAAACTATTCTCTAAGTAAAGTTTAACTTCATTTCACTAGTTTGCTAGACTTTAGGAGTTCAGAAACATTATGATTGTTAAAAGTGTGGAAATTTCCCAAGGGCATAAGTCATAGCACAATGTGTGCATGGCGTACCTTACCCTTGTGCAAGTTGTTTGCCATGGACACACTCAGATTAACTTACACAGAAAGTGATTTTTGAAAAATATCCTCTTATTAAAGAACTGCCAAAAAATGTGATCAAAGAAATAGCTCTGTGAGGGACTGAATTTAGCAGTGGGCGGCTCGGGAAACAGCGACTGCGGCACCGAGTCTGCGTCACTGAATCTGTGCCAGATTTGGGGTTTACTTGTCTCTAGGCCCACACCAGAAGAGCGCCCAGGGACTGAGGTTAGCAGCAGGTGGCTCGGGAAACAGCGACTGTGGCACCGAGTCTGCGTCACCGAATCTGTGCTGGGGTTAGAGCTTACTGGCCTCCAGGCCTACGCCGGAAGAGCGCCCAGGGACTGAGTTTAGCAGCGGGTGGCTCGGGAAATGGCAACTGTGCCACCGAATGTGCACCGGGTTTTGAGCTTACTGGCCTCCAGGCCTACGCCTGAAGAGCGCCCAGGGAGTGAGTTTAGCAGCGGGCGGCTCGGGAAGCGGTGACTGCGGCACCGAGTCTGCGTCACGCAATCTGCTCCAGGTGTGGAGTTTACTTGTCTCTAGGCCCACGTCAGAAGAGAGCCCAGGGACTGAGTTTAGCAGTGGGAGGCTTGGGAAGCAGTGACTGCGGCACCGAGTCTGCGTCAATAAATCTGCACAGGGTTTGGAGCTTGCTGGCTTCCAGGCCTACACCGGAAGAGCGCCAGGGACTGAGGTTAGCAGGTCAGAGTCTGATTTTTTTCCCCAGTAACTGCAGAAGCACCTCCAGTCAGCTTGTATTGGTGAGTAGGTGGGCCTGTTGGAACAAGAGCCCCTAAAATTGCAACTGCACAGGGCCTACAGCCTACTGGCCTCCAGGCGGACTGCACAAGTGAGCCTAGAGACTCTGTATTGCTGAGCAGGTGGGCCCATTGCAAACTCAGACAGTGCCATTGTAGCAGTTCAGGAGCCACGGTCTTCCTGCCTCTACAGCAGACAGGAGAAGGTGTTCTGATTGTATTGATTGAGTGCCTCATATGGTGTGCCAGAACTAGGGGTTTTTCTTTAGGTCCCAATACAGACTGCAAAGAGCAACCCAGGAGACACTGCTATTTTAAGGTTTCTAACTATTAGGAGGAAAGTGATTTGCAACAAACAGCGACAAAAAACAGGGCAGGTCAGAGATGAGGAAACACTCCAAATCTCAGACACAAAGATCCTCACCTCCAAGTAACACAGGGGGAAGGGAGATAGAGAAGTGTGAAGCTCAGTCTCTAGGGCCCGTGGAAATGGTAACCAAAGCAGATCTAGTAAAATGGAAATCAGAACTGATCTCTGAGATGAAAGCAGAGATATTGGACACTGTCAACATGATGATTAATAAAGCTAAGGAGGAAATCATGGAGTTCACAGAATCCAAGATAGCAAAAGCAATGGAACCTTTTCAACACCTACAAGCAGAAGTCCAGGAAATTAAGAAAGAAAATTAAAGCTTGCACAATAGAATGAATTTGGCAGAAGACCGACTTTCAGACCTAGAAGACAGGATCTCAACCAATGAACTGGAAAGGCTAAGCAAGTGATAATGAAAAGTCAATCCAACACCTCCTAGATGATTCAAAGAAGAATAACATAAGATTGATTGGAGTCACTGAAGAAGCAGGAGACAATGCTAAAGACATCGAAAAGGTATTCACACAGATAATGGCAGAAAACTTCACAGAAAAATGTCAAGAATTGGACATACAAATATATGAAGCATACAGAATGCCACATACCGTGACATGAAGAAATCTACACCTAGGCATATAATCTTAAAAGTCCCAGATATTCAAAAAAAGAATGAAATACTGAAAACAGCCAGAGAAAAGAAAACAGTTACATTCCAAGGGAAACCCGTCGGGATCACAGCAGACTTCTCAACTCAAACACTCAATGCAAGAAGAGCTTGGAATGAAGTCTTCCAAGCCCTAAAGGAAAGCAGTTTCCAACCCAAACTGATGTATCCTACAAAACTATCCTTCAAAATTGATGGGGAAATAAGATACTTTCAGGACAAAGAACAGCTGAAAAACTTCACAAATATGAAACCTGTGCTCCAAAACATTTTAAAGAATATCTTGGAGAAAAATAAGGAAAGCTACAAATCCATGAGACCTAACCGAGTCAACCCATGGGACCAAACAAGAAACTGACGGAAAAGGGCAGAAGTAGAATAACACAGCCAAGAACAGGAACACATGGCAGCACTAAATTTACCTATATCAGTCATAACGATTAATGTCAATGGACTCAACGTGCCAAATAAGAGATACAGACTGGCAGAGTGGATCAATAAACAAGATCCTACAATCTGCTGTATACAAGAAACACACCTAATTCAGAAAGAAACCCATGGACTAAAAGTAAAGGGATGGAAAGCAATACTTCATGTGACAGGAAACAGAAAGAAAGCAGGAGTGGCCATTTTATTTGCAGACAAAATAAACTTCAAGCCAAAGCTGATAAAGAGAGATAAAGATGGACACTATCTTTTAGTCCAGGGAAAAATCCAAGAGACAGAAATCACAAACTTAAATATCTATGCTCCAAATTCTAATGCACCCAACTATATAAAACAAACATTAACGGACTTGAAAAACCAGATAAACTCCAATACAATAATAGTAGGGGACCTCAATACCTCACTGTCACAAAGAGACAGATGGACTAGACAAAAAGTCACTAAGCAAATCCTTGAGCTCAACCAGACTCTTCAGCAAATGGACTTAATAGATGCCTACTGAGTATTTCCCCCCACAAAGTCAGAATATACATTCTTCTCAGCTGCTCATGGATCATTCTCTAAAATAGACCATGTGCTCATTCACAGAACAGGTTTAAGCAAATATAAAGGGATTGAAGTTATCCCTTGTATACTGTCAGACGATAGTGCCCTGAAATAGGAGCTGAATAGCAAAGGATTTTCACAAACACATGGAAACTGAACAACACTCTGCTGACCAACCAAGGGCTCACAGAAGAAACTACAGAAGAAATTGAGCAGTTCTTACAACTAAACGATAACCCCAGTACAACATATAGAAATCTATGGGACACAACGAAAGCAGTTCTACGAGGAAAATTCATAGCAGTGAAAGCCTACATCCAGAAAACGGAGCAAGCTCAAATAAACAACTTAATGCTGAACCTCAAGCAACTAGAAAGAGAGGAGCAAAACAAACCCAAAGCTCACACTAGGCAAGAAATTATAAGGACCACGGCAGAAATTAATGCAATAGAAACCAAGAGAACAGTTCAAAAAATCCATGAATCGAAAAGTTGTTTTTTTTAGAGAATAAACAAAATTGATAGACCCTTAGCCAACCTCATTAAAGAAAGGAAGGAAAAGGCTCATATCTATGCTATTAGGAATGAGAACGGGGAAATTACTACTGACCCAGAGGAAGTCTAGAGGATAATAAACATCTACTTTGAAAATTTATACTTCAATAAAATGGAAAATGTAGAAGAAATGGATAGATTTCTAGACACATATGTACTCCCAAAGCTGAATAAAGAAGATATAGAAATGTTAAATGCCCCAATAACAATCTGTGAAATTGAAAATGTAATTAAAATCTTGCCAACAAAGAAAAGCCCTGGACCTGACAGTTTTACTGCCGAATTCTATAAAACTTTTAAAGAAGAGTTAGTGCCTCTACTTCTGAAACTCTTCAATGAAATTGAAAGGGATGCAGTACTCCCAAACTCAATCCTGGAAGCAACCATTACCCTGATTCCAAAAGCAGAGAAAGACCCAACCAAAAAAGAGAACTACAGGCCAATATCTTTATTGAATATCGATGCCAAAATCCTCAATAAGATCCTGGCAAACAGAATACAGAGAATTATCAAAAAGATTATACACCCTGACCAAGTTGGATTCATCCCAGGGATGCAAGGATGGTTCAACATACGCAAATCAATCAATGTTATACACTATATTAACAGGCTTACGGACAAAAATCATATGGTCATCTCAATTGATGCAGAAAAAGTGTTTGACAAAATACAACACCCATTTATGTTCAAAACTCTACAGAAGATTGGAATAGATGGTCTGTATCTCTAACTAATAAAAGTTATCTAAGAGAAACCTTCAGCCAGTATACCACTAAATGGTCAAATATTGAAATATTTCACACTAAGATCAGGAACAAGACAAGGGTGTCCTCTCTCACCAATTCTGTTCAATATACTTCTGGAAATATTAGCCATAACAATTAGGCAAGAGAAAGAAATAAAAGGAATACAGATTGGAAAAGAAGAAGTTAAATTGTCATTATTTGCTGACGACATGATACTCTATCTAGAGGATCCTAAAAACTCAGTTAAAAAACTGCTGGACCCAATCGCCAATTTTAGCCACCTAGCTGGTTACAAGGTCAACGTTCAGAAATCAATAGCCTTCGTATACACAAACAGTAGACCCACTGAGACAGAAATTGGTGAGTCAGTCCCTTTCACAATAGCACCCCCAAAACTAAAATACCTAGGAATCAATCTAACAAAGGAGGTGAAAGACCTCTACTCTGAAAACTATAGCACTCTGAAAAAGGAGATAGAAGATGACATCAAAAAATGGAAAGACATACCTTGCTCCTGGGTAGGAAGAACCAATATTGTCAAAATGGCTATACTCCCAAAACCACTCTACACATTTCTGCAATCCCAATTCAAATCCCAACAGCATATTTCACAGATCTAGAGAAAATAATTCAAACTTCACCTGGAGCCACAAAAGACCTAGAATAGCCAAAGCAATTCTAAGCAACGATGACATGGTGAGGGGTATCACAACCTCGAACCTCCAACTACACTGTAAAGCCACTGTGATAAAAACTGCGTGGTACTGGCAAAGTAACAGACCCGAGAATCAATGAAGTAGAACAGAAGGTCCAGAAACTACTCCAGATACACTGACCTACCTCATCTTTGACAAAGGATCCAAAAATCCTCAATGGAGGAAAGATAGCCTCTTTAACAAATGGTTCTGGAAAAACTGGGCTTTAACTTGCCAAAGGCTAAAACTAAATCTAACTCTTTCACTGTGTACCAAGCTAAAATCAAAGTGGATAAGAGACCTAAATATTAAAACACACTCTAAACCTACTGCAAAACAGGTTAGGTGAAACTCTCGAAGACATTGCCTTAGGGAAAGACTTCATGAACAAAACCTCCATAGCATAGAAATTGGCTGAGGAAATCAACAAGTGGGACCTCATTCTTTTTAAAAGCTTCTGCACAGCAAAGGAAACCACCAACAGTGCAAACAGGCAACCAACATTGTGGGAAAAAATCTTTACCAGCTGTTCCTCAGATAAAGGGCTATTATCTAGAATATATAAAGAGCTCAAAACAAATCAGCCCACCCAAATTTAATGACCCTATTCAAAAATGGGCATCTGAAATGAACAGATATTTTTCAGAGGAAGAAGTAAGAGCAGCTAAGAAGCATATGAAGAAATGCTCAACACCATTAGTCATTCGAGAGATGCAGATGAGAACAACATTGAGATTTCATCTCACTCCACATAGAATGGCTGCCATTTCAGAATCAGATAACAGCAAATGTTGGCGAGGCTGCGGAGAAGAAGGAACCCTTCTCCACTGTTGGTGGGACTGTAGACTCGTACAACCCCTGTGGAGATCAGTTTGGAGAATCCTCAAAAAACTAGGATTGATGGTCCCATTTGACCTGGCCATTGCCCTGCTAGATATATACACACAAGAATTAAAAGACTCATATCACAGTGACATATGTGCACCCATGTTTATAGCAGCCCAGTTTTTGATTGCTACATCTTGGAAACAACGCAAGTGTCCATCAACTGAAGAGTGGATAAAAAAGCTGTGGTTCTTCTACAGAATGGAGTACTACTCTGCCATAAAAAACGATAAGTTTGAATCATTTCTACTTAAATGGACATACCTTGAGGATATCCTCATAAGTGAAATAAATAGGGCACAGATAGGTACATATCGCATCTTTTCTCTGGTGTGAGAAAATAAAGATGTAAATGAGTCCTAGCATTGTATGTTATATATTGTGAAATAGAAAATGCTCATTGTAAAATAGGGTGAGATAGGAAAATGTTGAGATTGTAACAAAAAAGTAAGGAAACAAATTTTATGTATATGGGAGGTTGTAGGGTGGGTAGGGTTATGGGAAGAAATGAGAATTTACTTGTGTCTTATATTGGTACAAATCCCCATTATGGAGTGCTATCATGATGTATATATTTAATGTACCAATAAAGATTAAAATTAAAAAAAGAAATAGCTCTGTGGTTTCATTCCCTGCAAGGAAATTATGTTTTTTTTTTTTTTTTCTGTGTCTTAATGAAGAACCAGGGTAAATGGGGCTAACTGCTTGTGTCTCAACTTACCCAACAGGAAGAATATGTACAAGACTAATAGACGACCTAAATTAAACAAGATTTTAAGATGTACTTAAAGGTGTGCCTGGCACAGGGTAAGCACTCTGTTTAACACTTATTATTGTCTTTGCTGTACATTGTGGTCATGAAATTACCTTAATAATTTAGTGTCTCTGTACTAGCAGCAATTTGATGTATTGTTTTTTTCTACATCAACATCAAATAAGAAGGCTTAAATTTTTAGGACTAAGATCATTACACATATTTCAAAGGACTATCGGGCCACTGAGAAATAAATATATGAAAACTCAAAGGAAGAACCAGAAGAATAAATCACTCATATATTCATTCAGATGGGATTTGAAAAAGAGAAGTCTGCATGTTTTGAGAGGTATGTGGTAGAAGACTAGAATGACTGCTGTATTTTTATTGTGTAAGCATTTTTCTGTGTGTGTACATTTGAATAGTGGGTTTATGTTTCTCTAGTAGCTTTAAAAATACATGAAATACTTATCTCAGCCTCCCAATTTTGTTTCTTTTTGACAATTTATATTTTTTATGTTTCTTTCTTTGTCCCTGCTTCCTTTCTCCAGTCTCATAAATAATATGGTGCTTTTCTTTGTCATTCTAAAGGAGTCTTGGGGACTTTAAACTAAATTGATATAGCTGTAAAGGAGGAATTGAAAGGCGAGAGAGTGCACTGTGACTTTAGGTTGAAAAGATGTGTTGTTTTACTGCAAAGGTAGAAGCATCTTCGATTGAGGTGAATCACGGGAAGGGAATGAAAAATGTCACAGATCTCCTGAGCAGAGGGAAATTCAGTGGAGGGAGAATCCCAGGAGACAAGTACAGAGAGACAGCTGGTTAAAACACTGGGAAAAATACATACTTGGACCCCTTGGAAGGACTGGATGAAAATAAGATTTATAAACTCTTGCACACCTAATCACCCACACATGGACCCACTCATTTCAAATGTACCCATCTGTGTTCCTGTGGCAATGAGGGATGTAAGCTGGTGAGTGCAGTGAGGAAGCAGTGGGCTTTCTCTGTGTGTCCTCTGCTTAGGCTCCTGGGGAACAGGAGCTCTGGCCTTAATCTTCAGTACAGATCCTTGAAGGATCTTCCTGAAAGCCCCATCCTACACAATGCTATCGTGTTCTCCACTTTCCCAGTTCAAAGCCTCTGGGCCAGCGATTTTTCAGTCTGTTCTCTGCTGAAGACCAGGGTAACAAATGATACTATCAGAACAAGTCAAAGAATAGATAAGTCCTTCAGGATGATATAAAAATGGCCCATAAGCATAATAAAATATTCCTAACATCATTATCCTGCAGAGAAAACTGTAAGTGGCCATTTTATATCCACGAAGAAAACTAGAACCAAGTAATCAGATAATAAGTGTTGGTGAAGATGTGGAGAAATTACCACCCCAAACATTGCTACTGGTGATATAATATGATGAAACCAGTTTATAAAATAGTCTAGTCATTAATAAAACTATTAAATATACAGTTTCCTTTTGTAAGAAAAGTTAATTCCAGGACTTCAGCTACTCTTGAACCTGGAAATTGACTTCAGATTTACCTCAGTAATTACCATTTAACTGACAAGTTCTATTCCTGGGCATTTCACCTACAAGAAATGAAACATGTATTCAAACCAAACTTGTACATAAATGTTATAAAAACACTATTCATTATAATCAAAAGGTTGAAACCACCCAAATATTATTAAAAGTCAGAAGGATAAACAAAATACATTATATCAAAAATATGGAATATCACTTATCATAAAAAGCAATAAAATCCTAATCTATGCTATAACACAAATGAGCCTTTAAAACATGTTAGGCTGAAGAAGCCAGTCACAAAAGATAACATGATGTATGTGTAAGTCAGCATTTTGTTACTATGACAAGATGCCTAATTAATCCAAACATCTTGAAGGAGGAAAAGTTGGTTTGGTTCTTTGTTTCAGAGGTTTCCCTCGATGGTAGCTGGCTCCACTGCTTTTAGGCAAGTGATAAGACAGAAATATTGTAATACATTGGTGAGATAGAAGAAAGTTACCCACCTGAAGGTAATCAGAAAGCAGCGAAGGAAAGAGCTAAAAAGAACGAAGCCTGGTATAAGATAAAGTCCTCATAGTCACGCACCCATGAGGTACTCCCTTCAGAACTCCCAGCATTTATTTCCAGCATATCCCAATAAGTGTCATTCAATTACAATCTTAACAGATCAATCCATAAGTGAAGTTGGAACCTGTATGATCCAATCACTGCAGAAGTCCATTATCTGGCAACTAATCCATCAATACATTGAGATTCCTGGAGCGATTTTGAATCCCAGCTATTGTACTACACAACTCCATCCATGACAAAGTGCAGGAAAAAAACCTTTATGGAAACAGAAAGGAGACCACTTGTTCCTTAGGGTGGAAGGAGGGAATGAGAGTAAAGAGTACAGGGTTGCTTTTTGAGTTTATCAAACTGTTATGAAAATTGACTCTGGTAATGCTTATGTGTAACTGTGAATGTAATAAAAGCTATTGAATTACTGTAAGTGGGTTAATCATGTAGTAGGTAAATTATATCTCTAAAATAATGAAACTCTAAAGTTATAAAGAAAGAAAGAAGAAAATGCTTCAAAATGTTTGAAGGAAGTAAGTTAAAATATTTTCAAATCCCTTTGCAATGTGGAATGCAATTAAGGAAGCATACATTTCAATTACAATGTACTATATAAATATTCACATATCCCATTGCCACAGGAACACTAAAAGAAAATGCCTTTTAAAATTCTCTAGGATGGCTGTACTGAAAATTGTTCTAAACATTTAGAAAAGATTTCTAAGCTAAGAAGGGTCAGAGATGGAGATTAAATTAGATTGGATAAATTGTTGTAGAATCATTTTTGCTATATGTAAAAGGAGTACATCACACAAATAGAGAGTGGAAAACAGATCAGAATACTTGCTAAGAGCAACAATGTTTAGAGATAAGACAAAGACAATTAGACAGTAGCTCAACAGGTGGATACAGAGATGACAGAGTAAAAGTGCTCAGTGTCAATAAGACAAAGGGCTCCTATAAGTCAGTTCCTCACTCAAGGACACTGTCATAGAAGGGTTGTGCTTTTAGTGAAGGTCACAGTGTTTTTTATAGAACATCTTTAAAACCTTTTGTGGATAATGTTTTAAAATGGGAAATAGTAATATATTAGCATTTGAAAGATGGTATCAGGGAAAATGAACTATTGATCCAATTGAATTTGGGAGGAAATTTATTTCTTAAACTGCTAATCAGAAAGAAGCATATTTTCTTCTTCTATTTTTGTTTTTGTTATTCTTTGGTACTGAAGATTTAAGTAACACAAGGACTTTTGCATGCCAATCAGGCATTCTACCACTGAGCTCCACTATGAGTCTGCCAAAATGGGACATCTTGATTACTACTATTGATTTCAGGCCTATAATCCTTGGATTAAACCAATGATAAAAAGCAATATACTTAGTTACAGAGACAAATGCACATGGAGAAAATGCCCTAGGCAATACAGATGGAAAAATAAGAAAACTGTTTCTTAATTTCCACAGGGAAGTTTCTGTAATAGGAATTGGAATGGCTATTTCTATTACTGCATGAAATTTTCTCAAGTCTGAGCAAATAGTGACTTGCATTCTTTACCTCAGGAAATGCTGTGTAACTGGAAAAGGGAGTGTGAGAGGTTATCTGTATTAGCATAGATACAATTTGGTGCCATTTTTTTATCTGATGGCCCAATGGCATGGTCTAGAAGAGAGAGACCACTGGCAAAATCCAATCTCTGGTGCAGTCCTAGACTAAATTTTAAGAGCACTGAATCTTTAGTTTTTTTTTTTTTTTCTTCTAACTGTACTATTAACCAGAATAACCATTTCCCTGGATCTTTCAGCTGACAGAGTTCTGTATAATTAATCATAATAAGAGTTTAATCAGTTAAAATATCTTACTGGTACAATTATCCCCAGGAAAATGAGGACTCACCTGAAGCTAGACAGGCATTTGGCAGTGGGTACTGTAAATGGTCATGGCTGTGTGTTTGATGAGCAAGAGACTGGAGATCAGGGTCTCTGATATATACATTTAGTTTCCAAGGCTAAAGAATTGGAAATCTCTGTGCTTCTCTTTTAGGTGGGATCAGATTTGTGGCAACTCTGAACTATGATGATCAGTGCAGAGAATGAAAGATAGCAATGGACCTTTGACAGATGACAAGATTGAAAAAGTTTAATGTAGTATTTCACATTGAAATGATGTAACCAATTTACAATGGCTCCATTGATTTCTCTAAGAATAATTTCTAGAAGATAAATTCGTCTTTTAAAAAACATGTCAGATGGTATATATTCTTGAGGATGCAATAGAATTTTATGCTGTAATTCAAAACAATACTTCAAGGGATATAGCTCACTGTCACTGAACCTGCCTCATAAGTACAAGGCCCTGAGTCCGATCCCCAGTCCAGAGCATTGGGGGATGTTCAAACAATATTGTCCATTCCAGGGACTAGTACAATATTACAAAAATGAAGTCATAAGATGGGCGTGGTGGCTCATGCCTGTAATCCCAACACTCGAGAAGGAGAGGCAGGAGCACTGTTACAAGTTCAAGGCTGGCCTGGGCTACACATGAAGTTCAGGGCCAGCCTGAACTACAAAGTGAGACACTGTCTCAACCCCCTCTCCAAAACAATGAAGTCATGATTAAATTTCCATGTAACTTTAATATTTTACTGGTAGTCTCAGTCAACTTGAGCATGGGATACCTGCATTGTAGATTGTGGTGATGTACCCATTTATACTTCACTAATTCATAAAGCACTCAGGACAGAATTATCGTAAGGCTATAAATATTTGTGTCATTCTCAAATTCTTTGTTACTATATATCTTATAAATCAATCACTTTAAAAAAATCCAATTGCCACTGGATAATTGCTCCTCCTACTAGGGTTCCACTTCTTAAAAATTCTACCACCTCCCAATTGTGACATCCTAGGGACCTAGCCTTTAAGACATAGAGACTTTTGGTCTGTGAAATTTAGCTTAGTGTTTGTGGTTCCTGCCTTGCAAGTGCAAGGTATTGGGTTCAATGCCCAGTAACCACATACAGCAATGCCTGGCATGGTGACTCACTCCCACCGGCAATCAGCACAATATACCAAAATGCCAAGACTCTGTCTCAAAAAACTAAAAGAAAGAAAGAAATAAAATATTTGATAAACCTGAAAAAATACATAGAGATTTTCAAAATCCAAACTATAGTGATAGTTTGGTAGGAAAGTAGACCCACAAATATAAAACAAGAAACTGAAGGAATCTGAATTTTTAAATAAGTATATAAAAGGCTGCATTGATCAGAGAGATAACATGGCCATTAGGGCTCAGAATGTTGCTCCTCACACCTTAAAATCAGTTAAATCCTTGAATTGTAGCTCTGCTACTTCACAGTAAAGCTAGTAATATCCTTTAAATCTCAGTTTCCTCTACAAAACCAACCTTTGGAGATGATTACTAAGGTACATATCAAATGAAATATTTGTCAAAGTTCTTGGCTCAGACTAACTCCTGTAGTGTTGTTATCACAGTTTATGAAGAATTCTACCTTCCATCCTGTTTCTGCGCCTCTGACATGTAAGGCTAAACATCCTTGTCAATAAATTAGCATCTGTATCCATAAGCATTCAATTAAAATTGTATTCAGAAGCCCAGTGAAGTAGCTCACATCTATTAAGTTCAACTACTCAGAAGGACGGGCAGCCAGATCACAAGGCTGAGGTCAAGCTGAGCAATATAGTGGAATTTTGTGTCAAACTTAAAAATTTTTAGAAAGGCCTTGGGAGCAGTCCAGTGTTAGAGCAGCATAGGCTTACTCCTCAGCATTGTGAATATATGCACATGTGCCTATAGTCAATAAATAGCAGTATTTTGAATGAAAACTTTCAAAATGTAGTAACACATTAACATGATCTTATTAGATTAGGAGAAAGTACAATGGACTAGAGTAGAAATGCTAATGGTCTCTGATGGCCTTTGTAACTGATATACTTTGCTTTATTTTATTATCTGGAACATCACAATAAAAATCCAAATCTGTCCACAAATTAATGTAAGTCATAGAAAGTAGGAAAAATAATAATGTATCATTGGTCTTTAATGTGGTACAAGGTGACATCATATTTTATGCTCTTTTTTTTCAATAAATATAGCAACAAACTGTGACATAATAGACCGAATTTTAAAGTGGACTAAAATAATAGTCTTTGGCAAATTAGAAACTGATGTTTTAGCCTGACCCTTTTGAGAGAATTTCAAGGTGCCTCAGGTAATAGCTAATGCTATGATCTCCATTAAAAGGTGGCAAAAAAAACCCACCACCACCAACAACAAAAAAACAGATAAAAGATCAAGTGGTTGCTTTGTTGTTGGCTGACTCAGTGACCTTGGATGTTTTGTCTAAGTCGTCAGACCCTCTCTGTGATTCCTTCTGTTAATGACAGATAATCAACCTTTTCCAATTACCTCTAAGCTCTTTCAAAAATTAAATAAGCATAGTACTAATGAATTATTGGTATGAAAGATAATAATACAGTTTCAGTCATTTGTCTCCATTATAGATAAGGTATTGATCACAACCCCAAATGAAAACTGTAAGGACAGTAAAGGATTAGGCAGGATGAATGGATAGAACTTCTCAGAGAGATTAAAGTGGTGGAAGTTGGGCAAAACAAGCACCAATTATCAGCGTGGCTGTTCAGTATCTGGCTCAACTCCTAAATGACAAATGTTTATCAGAGGGACTTAAACTGCCCAACATAAGACAGTAGGCCACTCCAACCACAGGCTGGTGTGATGGCAGAGGTGGCATGTTGTCACCAAGAGGAAAGGGGCTTGAGGAGATGATAACACTGGCTCTATTTTCCACATCTCAACATCTCTTTCAGTAAATTGGGAATAATAATATTTATCCTATGGGAAGCCATGGGAATCAAAGGACATAAGGCATAATTAGGCACTAGAGTGCAATAAGCACTCACCGAAGGTTGGAGGGCTCATCCTTAAACCTTTAAAATTGGATGCTGCTCACACATGATCATTTCTCTCATTTGTTTATTAATTAATTAATTAAAATTTTTTATTCAGCAGTACCAAGGACTGACCCAGAAGGGCCTTTAACACCAAAAGTTAATCACCAAAGTTTTTTTTTTTTTTTCTTTTTTTACTTTTTATTTTGCAACAGATTCTTAGTATATTACTATGCCCAGGCTGTGCTCAAGCTTGGGACATTGGTCCCCCACCTTCTCAGAGTGTTGGTGTTACATGGCTGTACCCTCCCCCCTTCTTCCTCAATGGCTGCACTTCTAACTAGGTACCTGCGCATGTCACTAAATGCTTTTCACATATGTTCAGTCACATATTTTGCCACATAAATGGTGGAAATGTTAAATATCAAAGGAAAAGTTTTCAGATTGGATTTCTCAAATCTGTGAAACTTATTTCTGACCAGGTATCACCATTATTACTACTCTTGTATTTCATCATTTTTTACATTAGTAAAGTTCAATACAAATAACAATAAAGCAAGAATTTCACTCCCTATCACAAACTACTGAATTTAAATTTGAACAGCTTTTGTATATTCATAATATGTCTTGTGAGCTTCCTTTATTTGAATACATTTGTGATAATATTAGAAACATCATTGAAAATATACCCTTTAATTTTGATGGAAGAATCTTATTCAAGTTATGTGATTTATGACAAAATATGCTTTTATTTTCAAATTGTGAACTGTGTAAAAATAATTACATATGTTTCAACAATCTATCTGGAACTTGAATGCCTATCAAAGCATACTGTTTTGCATAACTAACAGCCTAGAATAAGAATCACAATTGGTGTTACAGGTTCATTTTCAGAAATTCGTCTAGAATTCTTAATTTCCAAAAAACCATATATTTGGAAAAAAGCTAGACTTGCCTCTTCACTTCACGGAGCGAATTCTTACATTCTGGCTACCAAGTATGTACACTCATTTTTGTTTGAGTCTTTTCATACTTGTTTTCCTTTTGGGCAACTGTCTGCTGTATGTTCTTGTGTGCAGTAAAGCAGCAGTGCCTACAGAGATGTATACATATATATACATATATATACATATTATATATATATGACAACATATATATACGTATATATATATATATATATACACATATATATATACATATATATATATGACAACACATTGAAAGCAATACATAAAAAAACACCTAAACATGAGTGCATATATGCATTTCCTTTCCTTTTGCTGGATTTGTGTTCACTTTATTGTCATTCTTTGTGGCAACTATTCTTTCAGGCTCTTAGCATAATAATTTTACTTCCTCATTTAATCTACTCTAATTATTAATTCAACACAGTTGCAGTGCTGATCCCCATATCTTGGATGTAGGAGTGAAAAAACAAAACCCACAGCAGCATGGAGAAGTTTCAACTACAGCTGCTACAGCTGGAGGGCATTCGTGAAGCCAGAAACTGAAATAGGAACAAAGGATTTCTGCGAAATGGAGAAAAGGCATTTCCCTCCATAATCGCTAACAAAGTCGCTGAAAACATATTCTCAAGTGCAACTTCCAAGGGCATAGCTGGATATGAGTATAATATGGTTTTAAGAATACTTTTTACATGTGTGAAATAAGAAATGAAAATATTTGATAATATAGAGTTATGTAGTTACGGTGGGTGTGTACTTTTAAAAAAATTTTTTTAATCTTTATTGGTACATTACATATAGGTATCATGATTGCACTCCAAAATGGGGATTTGTACCAGTATAAGACACAACTTAATTCTCATTTTTTCCCATAGCCCTACCCACCCTACCAGCCCCCATATACATAAAATTTGTTTCCTTACTTTTTTGTTACAATCTCATCATTTTTCCCCCTTCACCTCATTTTACATTGAGCATTTTCTATTTCACAATATATAACATACAATTCTAGGACTCATTTACATCTTTATTTTCTCATACCAAAGAAAAGATGTGATATGTACCTATCTGTGCCCTATTTATTTCACTTATGAGGATATCCTCAAGGTATGTTCATTTAAGTAGAAATGATTCAAACATCATTTTTTATGGCAGAATAACACTCCATTCTGTAGAAGAACCACAGCTTTTTTTATCCAGTCTCCAGTTGATGGACACTTGGGTTGTTTCCAAGATTTGGCAATCACAAATTGAGCTGCTGTAAACATGGGTGCACATATGTCACTGTGATATGAGTCTTTTAATTCTTGTGTGTATATACCTAGCAGGGCAATGGCCGGGTCAAATGGGAACTCCAATCCTAGTTTTGTTTTGTTTTTTTGAGACAGAGCCTCACTTTGTAGTTCAGGCTGGCCCTGAGCTCAGCCTCCAACTCACATCACAGCAATTCTCCTGCTTCTTCCTCCCGAGTGCTGGGATTACAGGCCTGAGCCACCACGCCCAGCACTGTGGTATGTGGTGGTGATTGCTGCTGGGTGTGAGTCTCCACAGCCAGTATTGTATGTGGTTGCTGGGGAATCGAGCCCAGTCCCTTGCGCTCGCAAGACAGGCGCTGGAACCACTGAGCTAACTCCCCTGCCCAAGTATTTATTTAATCATATGACCATGCTCAGCTGGTAGCATTTTTGCCAAGTGAACTGTTCAGGTGGGCTATGACATAAAGACCGCTCTGTTCAATCACCTGACACGTGCAACCAGTTAGCTGTATTGGGCCACACCTCTGTGCCAGTCCATCTCTGTAGGCACTGCTGCTTTACTGCACACAAGGACATACAGCAGACAGTTGCCCAAAAGGAAAACAAGTATGAAAAGACTCAAACAAAAATGAGTGTACATACTTGGTAGCCAGAATGTAAGAATTCACTCCATGAAGTGGAGAGGCAAGTCTAGCTTTTTTCCAAATATATGTTTTTTTGGAAATTAAGAATTCTATATGAACTCCTGAAAATGAACCTGTAACACCAATTGTGATTCTTATTCTAGGCTGTTAGTTATGCAAAACAGTATGCTTTGATAGGCATTCAAGTTCCAGATAGATTGTTGAAACATATGTAATTATTTTTACACAGTTCACAATTTGAAAATAAAAGCATATTTTGTCATAAATCACATAACTTGAATAAGATTCTTCCATCAAAATTAAAGGGTATATATTCAATGATGTTTTTAATATTATCACAAATGTATTTAAACAAATATCTATTCAAATATATTCATATATTCAAATATATATGAATATATATTCAAATATATGTGTATATATATACATATATGTGTGTGCGCACACACACACACATACACACACACACACACACACACACACATATATATATATATATATATATATATATATATATATATATAATATATATATAATTACTGAGCTCATCATGCCCAATTAACAGATTCTGATGTGGTACTTACAAATGTAAACATGGTCAAAAGTCGTGAAAATGCACCTAATGAAATAAATATTTTATGCTAGATCACACTGACTTTGAATTAACACAGAAAATTGCCAACACCCTTAATTTAATAAGACTAGTTGGAGGGGTAGTGAACGTTTTCAAAATCAATATATGTGAGACACCAATTTGTGTCTAAATTATCTGAGAGTAAAGAATGTTAAATTATGACCAGAATATTCTTAGAAGGCCAATAGGGCGCAGAGATTTTGCAACAGAGAAAAACTTTATGAGAGAGTTCTACCCACCCTCTGCTTTGGTTGATACTTAAAGCATCTGGAGAGGTGTTTTCCAGAAGAAAACATTGGTGACATGCAATGTGAAAAGCTGAAACTATTCAGTGGTTTATGCATTTATTCTTTGCCATCATGATTGAGGTAATGATTGTTTACTTGCAAATACAATAGAGCTGAAAATACAGGAGGAATTCTCAAAGACTACATATTCCCTTTCAAAGAAGCCTAGTTAAAACAGTTAAATATTATATTTAATGTACATTAGACTAACTGTAGTTCCTCCTTTCTCCTAGAGATAGAAGCTTCATCTCTCTTTCTCATGTAATGGATGCATTTCTTAGCCACCATTGCTTTACTTTTGTTCCACATCTCATGCTCTGGCCTCTTTTCTAGAATAGTAATCTAATTCCCAGTACCTTAATAACAAGAAAGGAATGGCAAAAAAGTGCTGTCTAGTGGATATGCGCTTTAGAGAACTACATCATTTCCAAACACTGAACAAATTTCACAATTAAGGAGGTATTGAAATTTAAAGTCTTATAAAAAGTTCTCCCTAACTACATAATACTGTTAACTGAATCAATAACCCAGCAGTTTATTCCTTCTAATAGAAGATTCAATGCTTTTAATTTTTTCTTGTTTGATCCTGATGTTGCCATAATGCAAATATGCAGAATGCTGTTTGACAACTGTCACAGGAGATGACTAAATGTTCTTCCATGTCTGTAGGTTTTCCGTTCACAGATTGAACTAAATTTGAAATGAAAATGTTTGAAGAAAACCCATAAAATTCTGAAATGCAAAATTTGTTTTTCTATCCTGGGAGCACTGGAGGAGGTGCAGAGAGTGTGTGGATAGATACTCCATGCTCTGCTCTCCCAGATCCTGTCTTTCTCCAGGCATGCTGCCTGAGTGTTCCTCTCTGTTCTTTATTTGTGATTTATGTTGTGAACATCCTTGTTTCTGTGAAAATAAAGCCGTTTAAAATTCATGCACAAAAATGTTACAAAAAAGTAGGTAGTCAAAGCAGTACTTCAAAGCCTAAGAAAGAGCATAAAATGTTCTAGGCAATAAAATCAAAATATTACATCTTTTGAAAAGTAGCATGATGATTGCTGCATCTGTATTAAATACCTACAGGCCTTTTCTTGTCTATTTCTTCAACTTTGCAGTGTGAATGTTAGTTACATAGTATTTTCAATGTACTATGTATTATACATCATCTACTTAGTGTAGCAGAGAATATGTATAGAGGTGATAAATAAATGCTGCATTACTTTATATGAGAGACTTGAACATCTGTAGATTCTGGTCTCTTCAGAGTTCTGAATTAATTTCTCATGCTTAGGGAGGATTATACAAGTGTATACACTAGAGATTACATAGCATAATATATGATACATATTATACTTTAATATATAGTATTACATGGTATACTATGTCTGTATATAGTCATATATATCTAGTATTTTATGCATATAATATATATGCATACAGAAACATAGTAGTTTGTGTGGTGATTACCAAATGGTCCCATAGCATAGCGATTTATACCAAAGTCATAGCACAGGTATACCTGCAACATTTACAGGTAGTAGACCATATCTATAAGTTATATAATATATATCTCAGCATGCATATAAATATATTTTAATATATAATTAGTTTTTAATGAACAATGAAATATAAAGAATAAGACTTGAAAATATAAACTAGTACACAAAAATTCTGTTTTCCATATAGACTAGAAGGATTATTGATCATGAAAGAGCTTAATTTAATTTCTCTTTAAGAAATACAGAAAATTGAAATAAAACTTTCAAAGTCATGCTCAGTGGAATTCGTAGTACTTCAGCATTTAGCACCAATGTACCAAGTGTTTTTGGTCCACATCTTATGGGAATTTGCAAAAATTTTTTAACCTATACCTCACTGAAATTTGCAAAAATGTATCAGGTTAGGTCCTTAGAATACATTCTTTGAAAAATAGTTTGTATGTTCATTTTAAATTTATTTTCTACCTGTAAGATACTACCTGGTACCTGATCTGATAAACATAAAGACTTGTATCTCTAGGCTACCTATTTTAGCAGACCTATTCCTAATTATGAACCATCCTCAATATTTATATATCAGCCCAAATAACATATCAGCCAAAATAACATGCCTGACCAAAATGTTCTGAGAGATGATCTTAACTTGAGCTAATGTCTGACACTGCTCCGCAATGGACTGATAACATTAGTCTGACCTGCTTGCACCTCTCCAATGTAGGAATTCAGCCAAGTGGGCTTGCTATCTATACATGACTATTCTTGGGGAACACACTACTGGAGCGGCTGTGGATTAACAAGACACATGGCTAATGCTCTTCATCTGGCACAGGAATTTAAATTCTCTCTTGCTACTTGTTACTATTTTTAGAATGGTAAAGGGAACTCAGAGTGCTTTATAACTGTTTATTAGTGACAATAATAATTGCCATCACTATTAGGGGACTGTGAGAATCATTAGGCTACAGATTTTAGCTAGATTACCTTTAGCCAAGGTCAGTTTTAGAATAATAAATGATGTACATCTGGTAATAGAAGTCCTCCAGATCCTGCCAAATTAAAGTGACAGATACTAAATTAAGACCCATTTACCTGAACCATATAGCATTATGTAAAATTTATTCTATATTTGAATACTCTAATTTCTCACCTGATCTTACTCAACTTCATTTTAAATGAAATTGTGATGTCATTTTTCATTTTTCTCCACACATTTTCCATTGAAATATAAATTATTTTACTACTTTTTATCTGGGACCATCCAATCACTCTGTCTTTTCTCCGTTTTAATACTGATCTCTGTCATTCTCTCTCTCTGACCTCTCTCTCTCTCTCTCTCTGTCTTACACACACACACACACACACACACACACACACACACACACACAATTTCTTTTCTAATATTTCTTTGTCCATGTTTTTACAATCTTTCCTTTACCATGTAAAACACTGCTCCTTTTTATTTTCTTTTAATCAATTGAGTTTATTGGTGCATTTTAGAAATATTTGTGATCACATTCCTCATTGGAGAATTTATACCTGTGCATGACATACCTTGATTCTTGTTTTCCTATTTGTCTGTTCTCCCTTCTATCCCTACCCCTTTATTTCCATTTCTTACTTTTTACTATCATTTTTTTCTTTCTCTTCTTTGTTTTCCCCTGCACCCATCCGGTTGCTCTTTCCCTTCGAGCACTTTATTCCTATTTTACAGTTTCTATCACACATCTGGAACTCACTTGCATCTGCAGTTTCTCACACTAGAAAAACAATACTACATTTACACATCTGTGCATCCTGTATTTCGCTTATGAGTATGGCCTTAAAGTATATTCATTTAGATATAAGTTTTGTCAGAAACCAAGGACAACTTATTTGGACAGCTTGCTTGAATTTAAGACTTACTTACTGTGATTTACTTTCTTGGAATTCTGCCCTGCCCTGTGGGATCAACTACTGGGATTATTGCAGACATTTGCCCCACCCTGTGGGATTTTAAACTACAAGGATTACTGCACTAAGAGTATTGGTTTGGGGGCTTACTGGAACTCACTGGGATTTAAAGATGTCTGCCCTTCTCTATGTAACCTTCAACTACAGGGATTATTGTGGGACCGCCCTGTTTTATGCATACTAGGATTATTGGTTGAAAGCTCTGCACCAAATAAAGGTGCAGGCCAGCTTGGGTTGTAGGTTCTTCTGCTTCTGCTGCTGTAGTGTCTGGCTTTTGGCTGCCACTGCTCAGAGTAGCAAGAGTTGAGCAAAGGCTCAGCCTTGTTCCTCAAGTTTCTGACTTTATGAACTGTTGGTTATTAATCTTATATCTGTGCGACTATCAGGGAATTGGAGTTTGCCACAAGGGTCCTGTGGCATCTTCCCCGGAAAACCACAAAGTGTCTCTAATTTATCATTCTTTTTTTTTTTTTTTTTTTTTTTTTTTTTTTTTTTTTTTTTTTTTTTTTTTTTGAGACAGGGTCTTGCTTTGTGGTTCAGGCTGGCCCTAAGCTCAGCCTCAAACTCACATCACAGCAATCCTCCTGCCTCTGCCTCCCGAGTGCTGGGATTACAGGAGTGAGCCACCATGCCTGACACTGTGGTATGTGGTACTGGTTGCTGCTGGGCATGAGTCTCCATGCCCAGTATTGTTATATGGTTACCGGGGATTGAACCTGGGTCCTTGTGCTTGCAAGATAGGCTCTGGAACCACTGAGCTATATCCCCGGCCCCCTAATTTATCATTCTTTATGATTGAGTAATAATCCATTTTATAAAAATACCACAAATTATGTATCCACTCTCTAGTTGATGGAAATTTAGGCTGTTTCCAAGATTTAACTATTGCACAGTATTCTGCTATAAACAAAGATGTACTTATGTCTCTGTGGTATGATGCTTTTAATGCTTTTATGAATATATCCAGAAGAAAAATTTCAGGGCTAAACATGACTTCTATCCTAGATTTCAGAGGAAGCTCTACACTGATAGCCAGAGTGTTTGGAGCAGTCTGACATCCCACGAACAGGTGTTGGTTGATTTCTTTTTTTTTTTAATTGGAAACTTTATTGGAACATTACATATACACATCATGATTACACTCCATAATGGAGATTTGTACAAGTATAAACACAACTTAATTCTCATTTTTTCCCATAGGCCTACCCACACTACCACCCCCTTATATACATAAAATTTGTTTCCTTTCTTTTTGTTATAATCTGATTATTTTTCCCCCTTCACCCTATTTTACTTTGAGTTTTTCTATTTCACAATATATATCATACAGTTCTAGGACTCATTTACATCTTCATGTTCTGATACCAGAGAAAAGATGGCATATTTACACATCTGTGCCCTATTTGTTTCACTTCTGAAGAAATACTCAAGGTATGTCCATTTAAGTAGAAATGATTCAAACTTATCATTTTTTATGGCAGAGTAACACTTCATTCTGTAGAAGAACCACAGCTTTTTTATCCAGTCTCCAGTTGATGGACACTTGGGTAGTTTCCAAGGTCTAGCAATAACAAACTGAACTGCTATAAACATGGGTGCACATATGTCACTGTGATATGAGTCTTTTAATTCTTTTGTGTATATACCTAGCAGGGCAATGGCCAGGTCAAATGGGACCTCCAATCCTAGCTTTTTGAAGAATTTCCAAAGTGATCTCCACAAGGGTTGTACTAGTCTACAGTCCCACCAAAAGTGGGGAAGTGTTCCTTTTTCTCCGCAGCCTCACCAATATTTACTGCTGGCTGATTCTGAAATGGCAGCCATTCCTTGTGGATTGAGATGAAATCTCATTGCTGTTTTCATCTGCATCCCTCGAATCATTAATGATGTTGAGGGTTTCTTCATATGCTTCTTAGCTGCTTTTACTTCTTCCTCTGAAAAATATCTATTCATTTCAGATGCCCATTTTTGAATTGGGTCTTTAAATTTGGGTGGGCTGATTTTTTTTCAGCTCTTTATATATTCTAGATAGTAACCCATTGTCTGAGCAACAGCTGGTAAAGATTTTTTTCCACATTGTTGGTTGCCTTTTTACTCTGTTGGTGGTTTCCTTTGCTATGCAGAAGCTTTTTAAAAGAATGAGGTCCCATTTGTTGATTTCTTCAGCCAATTCCTGTGCTATAGAGCTTTTGTTCAAGAAATCTTTCCCTAAGCCAACGTCTTCAAGAGTTTTACCAAACCTGTTTTGCAGTAGGTTTAGAATGTCTGTTTTAATATTTAGGTCTCTTATCCACTTTGATTTTAGCTTGGTGCACAGTGAAAGAATTATATCTAGTTTTGGTCTTTGGCAAGTTAAAACCCAGTTTTTCCAGCACCATTTGTTAAAGAGGCTGTCTTTCCTTCATTGAGGATGTTTGGTTCCTTTGTCAAAGATGAGGTGGCTTCGTGTATTTGAAGTAGTTTCTGGACCTTCTAATCTACTCCACTGATCTGAAGGTCTGTTACTTTGCCAGTACTATGCAGTTTTTTTCACGGTGGGTTTATAGTATAGTTTCAGGTTCAGAGTTGTAATACTCCCTACCATGTCCCTGTTGCTTAGGATTGCTTTTGCTATTTTAGGTCTTTTGTGGTTCCAGATGAAAGTTTGGATTTTTTTCTCTAGATCTGTGAAATATGCTTTTGGGATTTCAATAAGGCTTGTGTTGAATCTGTATAGTAGCTTTGGAAGTACGCCCTTTTAACAATATTGGTTCTTCCTACCCAGGAGCATGGTATGTCTTTCTATTCTTTGAAATCATCTTCTATCTCCTTTCTCAGAGTGCTATAGCTTTCAGAGTAGAGGTTTTTCACCTCCTTTGTTAGACTGATTCCTGGATATTTTATTTTTTGGGTGCTATGGTGAAAGGAGTGACTCCCCAATTTCTTTTTCAGTGAGTCTACTGTTTGTGTATATGAAGGCTATTGATTTTTGAACGTTGACCTTGTAACAAGCTATGCAGCTAAAATTGGCAATTGGTCCAGCAGTTCTAGAGTTTTTAGGATCCTTTAGATAGAGTATCATGTCGTCAGCAAATAATGACAATTTAACTTCTTCTTTTCCAATCTGTATTCCTTTTATTTCTTTCTCTTGCCTAATTGCTATGGCTAATATTTCCAGAACTATATTGAACAGAAGGGGTGAGAGAGGATATCCTTGTCTTGTTCCTGATCTTAGTGTGAAAGGTTTCAATTTTTGACCGTTTAGTATGATGCTGTCTTATGGTATCTCGTAGATAGCTTTTATTAGTTTGAGATACAGACCATCTATTCTGATCTTCTGTAGGGTTTGAACATAAATGTGTGTTGTACTTTGTCAAACGCTTTTTCTGCATCAGTTGAGATGACCATATGGTTTTTGTACTTGAGCCTGTTAACGTAGCATATAACATTTGTTTATTTACAGATGTTGAACCATCCTTACATTCCTGAGATGAATCCAACTTGGTCAGGGTGTATAATCTTTTATATAATTCTTTGTATTCTGTTTGCAAGTATCTTACTGAGGCTTTTTGCATTGATGTTCAATAAGGATATTGGCCTGTAGTTCTCTTTTGTGATTGGGTCTTTCTCTGCTTTTGGAATCAGGGTAATAGTTGCTTTCAAGAACGAGTTTGGGAGTACTGCTTCCCTTTTGGTTTCATTGAAGCATTTCAGAAGTAGAGGCTCTATCTCTTTCTTTAAAAGTTTTATAAAATTCAACCGTAAAAACATCATGTTCAGGGCTTTTCTTTGTTGGCAAGTTTTTAATTGCATTTTCAATTTCACAGATTATTATTGGGGTATTTAAGATTTCTATATCTTCTTTATTCAGCTTTGGGAGTTCATATGTGTCTAGAAATCTATCCATTTCTTCTACATTTTCCATTTTACTAAAGTATAAATTTTCAAAGTAGGTGTTTATTATCCTCTGGACTCCCTCTGGGTCAGTAGTAATTTCTCCATTCTCATTCCTAATAAGATAGGTCTGAGCATTTTCCTTCCTTTGTTTCATGAGGTTGGCTAAGGGTCTATCAATTTTGTTTATCCTCTCAAAGAAACAACTCTATGATTCATTCATTTTTTGAACCATTCTCTTGGTTTCTATTGCATTAATTTCTGCCCTAATCCTTATAATTTCTTGCCTATTGTGAGCTCTGGGTTTGTTTTGCTCTTCTCTTTCTAGTCGCTTGAGGTTCAGCATTAAATTGTTTATTAGAGCTTGCTCTGTTTTCTGGATGTAGGCCTTCACTGCTATGAATTTTCCTCGTAGAACTGCTTTAATTGTGCCCCATAAATTTCTATATGTTGTATAGGGGTTATTGTTTAATTGTAAGAACTGTTCAATTACTTTTATAATTTCTTCTGTGACCCATTGGTTGGTCAGCAGAGTGTTGTTTGGTTTTCATGTGTTTGTGAAGATCCTGAGCTTTCCTTTGATATTGAGCTCCAATTTCAGGGCACTATGGTCTGACAAAATACAAGAGATAACTTCAAACCCTTTACATTGGCTTAAACCTGCTGTATGAATGATCACATGTTCTATTTTGAAGAATTATCCATGAACAGCTGAGAAGAATGTAAATTCTGACTTTGTGGGGTATAATACTCTGTAGGCGTCTATTAAGTCCATTTGCTGAAGGATATGGTTGAGCTCCAGTATTTCCTTATTGACTTTTTGTCCAGTTGATCTGTCTCTTTCTGACCGTGGGTTATTGAGGGCTCCTACTATTATTGTACTGGAGTTTATCTGGTTTTTCATGTCCATTAATGTTTGTTTTATATAGGTGGGTGCTTTAGAATTTGGAGCATAGATATTTAAGATTGTGATTTCTGTCTCTTGGATTTTCCCTGAACTAAAAGATAGTGTCCATCTTTAACTCTCTTTATCAGTTTTGGCTTGAAGCCTATTCTGTGTGCAAATAAAATCGCCACTCCTGCTTTCTTGCTGTTTCCAGTCGCATGGAGTATTGTTTTCCATCCCTTTACTTTTAATCCATGGGTTTCTTTCTGAATTAGGTGTGTTTCTTGTATGCAGAAGATTGTAGGATCTTGCTTTTTGATCCATTCTTCCAGTCTGTATCTCTTAATTGGCACGTGGAGTCCATTGACATTAATGGCTGTGACTGATATAGGCAAATTTAGTGCTGTCATGTTTTCCTGTTCTTGGCTCTCCTATTCTACTTTTGCCCTTTTCCTATCAGTTCTTGTTTGCCCCCATGGGTTCACTTGGTTAAGTCTCATGGATTTGTAAGTTTCCTTATTTTTCTCCAAGATATTCTTTAGAATGTTTTGGAGCACAGGTTTCATGTTTGTGAAGTTTTTCAGGTGTTCTTTGTTATGGAAGGATAGTTTTGCAGGATACATCATTCTGGTTGGAAGTTGTTTTCCTTTAGGGCTTGAAAGACTTCACTCCAGGCTCTTCTTGCATTGAGTGTTGGAGTTGAGAAGTCAGCTGTGATCCTGATGAGCTTCCCTTGTAATATAATTGTTTTATTTTCTCTGGCTGCTTTCAGTATTTCATTCTTTTTTTGGATATCTGGGACTTTTATAATTATATGCCTGGGTGTAGATTTTTTCATGTCTAGGGCGTGTGGCGTTCTGTATGTTTCATATATTTGTATGTCCAATTCCTTTCCTTTTCTTGTGAAGTTTTCTGCCATTATCTTTGTGAATAGCTTTTTGATGTCTTTAGCATGGTCTCCTGCTTTGTCATTGACTCCAATCAATGTTATGTTATTCTTCTTTGAATCATCTAGGAGCTGTTGGATTGACTTTTCATTATTGCTTGCTTTTTTCCATAGATTATGCCTTTCCAGTTCATTGGTTGAGATCCTGTCTTCTAAGTCTGAAATTGTGTCTTCTACCATATTCATTCTATTGCGTAAACTTTCATTTTTTTCTTAATTTTCTGGACTTCTGCTTGTAGGTGCTTAAATGTTCCATTGCTTTTGCTGTCTTGGATTCTATCATCTTGATGATTTCCTCTTTGGCTTTAGTAAGCAATGTTGACAGTGTCCAATATCTTTGCTTTCATCTCAGAGATGAGTTTTGATTTCCCTTTTACTAGATCCGCTTTGGTTTCCATTTCCAAGGACCCTGGCCTTTAGACTTCTCTATTTCTCTTCCCCCCATGTTACCTTGAGGTGAGAATCTTTGTATCTGAGAGTTTGAGTGTTTCCTCCTCTCTGAATTTTTTTGTTGCTGTTGTGTTTGGCTTTGTACCTGCCCTGTTTTGTGGTGATGTTTGTTGCAAGTCTCTTTCCTCCTAATAGCTAGGACCCTTAAAATATCAGTGTTTCCTGGGTTGTACTTTACAGTCTGTATTGGGACCTAAAGAAAAACTCCTTGTTTTGTCACACCATATGAGGCACTCGATCAATACTTTCAGAACACCTTTTCCTGTGTGCTTTAGAGGCAGGCAGTCTCTGGCTCCTGCACTGCTACAGTGGCACTGCCTGAGGTTTCAATAGGCCTGCCTGCTCACCAGTACAGAGTCTCTGGCCTCACTTGTGCTGTCAGCCTGGAGGCCAGTAGGCTATGGTCCCTATGCAGCAGCAATAGTACTGGCTGATGTTCCAACAAGCCCACCTACTCACCAATACAAGGTCAATGGATGTGCTTCTGCAGTTGTTTTGAAGAAAGTCAGACTCTGGCCTTCCTGGGCTGTGATGGCACTGCTGCTGATTTCTTGGCTCTGCCCTCTGCTATACTCAGTCTGTCGTGCTCTTCCGGCTTGGGCCTTAATGCCAGCAATCTCCAAACCTGCAGCGGATGCAATGGCGCCAGACGCCGCCTCCAAAGCCACCTCCATGCACTGCCCGCTGCTCAAGTCAGTCCCTGGGCCCTCTTCCAGCTGTTGGTTGATTTATTGATAGCAGCAATACATTCTGAAGTGAGCTAGAATCTGAATATTGCCTTCATCTGCATTTTTTGAATAACCAGTAATGTTGAACATCTTGTTCATACGTTTTTAGCTTCTTTTATTTCTTCATCTGAAAAATGCCTGCTCATTTCAAATGTCTACTTTGAAATGGGTCTTTAAATATGGGGATCTACCTTTTTTAGATTCTCTATATAGTCTAGATAGTAGATATTTGTCTTAACAACAGCTGGTGAATTTTTTTCCCAAATTGTGGGTTGTCTTTTCACTCTATTAATGAGATATCAGCTGTTGATTCTTTCTGATAGTTCTGATGCCACTTAGGTTTTATTCATAACATATTTCCCTGCACCAGTATCTCTAAGAGTTCTACCTAAACTATCTTCCAGCAAGGTCAGTGTTTCTGTTTTAATATTTTGATATTTAAACCCCTTTGGTTTCAGTTGAATGCATGGTGAAAGATGTAAGTGTCATTTCAAGCTCTTGCAGTTTGAAATCCAGTATTTCCAGCACTATTTATTGAAGAGATTATCTTTCCTCCATTGAGGGTGTTTGGCCTCTTTGTCAATGAGTTGGCTTAGGATATCTGGGGTTGTTTCTGGATGTCCACATCTGTTCCACTGATCCTTGAGTTTGTTTCTTTGCTAATATCAGGCTTTTTAAAAAAAAATCACAGTGGCTCTGTAGTATAGTTTCAAGTTGGGGATTCTGATACTGCCTCACATATCTGTTGCCTAGAATTGCTTTTGCTATTCTAGATCTCTTCTGATTCCAGAAAATTTTGAATTATTTTTTTCTATTTCTGTGAAATATACTGTTAGGTTTTCAATCAGGATTGCATTAAACATATATAGTAATTTTGAAAGTATGTAAATTTTTCCAATATTGGTTTTTCTTACCCAGAAACAAGGGTCATCTTTCCATTTCTTGATATTCTCTTTCATTTTCTTTGCAGAGTGCTGTAATTTTGAGAGCAGAGGTCTTTCACCTCCTTTGCTGATTGATTGCTAGATATTTCACTTTGCAGTGATGCTATTATTAAAGGAATTGTTTTCCTAGTTTCTCTCTTAATTCATCTATTATGTGTGCATAGGAAGACGATTTTTTGAGGGTTCATCTTGAATGCATCTACTTTACTGAATCTGGCAAGTGAGTAATCTTTGTGCTGAATTTCTGGGATCTTCTATATAAATTATCATGTCAATAGCAAAGAGTAACAGCTTAAATTTTTCCTTTCCTATCTTTATCACTGTTATTTCTTTTTCTTGTTTATTTGATACAATTATATTGAACAGGAATGGTGATTGTGGATATCCCTGTCTTGATCCTGATTTTATGGTAAGGTTTCAATTATTGAGCAATCAATATGATGTTGACTATTGGTTTTTCATAAATAGATTTTACTAGGTTGAGATAAAGACCATCTATTTCAACTTTCTGTAGGGTTATAATCATGAGGGGCTTTTGGATTTGTCAATTCTTTTGGGCAGGTATTGAGATGATCATATGGCTTTTGTCCTTGACTCCATTAATACAGTGTATTACATTTATTGATTTATGTACATTGAACCATCCTTGCATTCATGGATTGAATCTAACTTTGTCAAAGTGTATTATCTTCTTAGTGATCTTCTGTACTCTGCCAATATCTTATTAATGATTTTTGCATCTATATTCATTACAGAGATTGGTCTGTAGTTCTCTTTTTTGGTTTAGTATTTCTCTGCCTTTAGAATCAAAGTATTGCTTGCTTCTCAAAATAAATTGTATTAGCTATCTGGGAGATTATTTCTGATTTCATTTTTTCCATATCTTCTTTTGTTGCTAGTTCATAGAATCCACGTCGTTGAGTTTCAAGTTGCTCCTTCTCATTATCTATTTTCTTATTGTTGATAATATTTTTGTTTTAATTCCTGGGTTATAGTCTGTAGAATCTATATTGCAAGTATCTTTCATGCTAATAATCAGAATTTTAAAAATGGCTACTTCCTGGGTTATATTCTTGGATTGGATATTCTTTCTTATTGTAGTAGGTTAGTGCAGGAGATGGACTTCAGTCCATAGCCACTCTAACAGAGCTTTTCTCTATGTTGACTGGGCTTGGAATTATTAGTGTTACTCACCATATTCTTCTGTCATAATTGAAAAATCCAAGAGACCATGCCCATCGGCCTTGAGTCTGTAATGGTTTCTAAACATTATCAGTTGTAGGGCACCAGGAATGCTATTTGAAGTGAACAATCACGTCTCCAGCTACTGTAATCTGGTGGGTCTTTGTTATAGATTTTATTCACTCTCAATGAGGCCCTCTCATTTTCTGGAGCTTGGCCTTAATGCCTCTGAGGCACTGTGCTATCTAGATCTAGATTCCTGAGTAGCCAGGGATGCCTACTGTGACCATAGCAGGAGTTGCTTGGCTTCCTCCTTGTGCATGGGTTTCATGATAACTGCTGGACCCACCAATGTACCAACATTGGGGTGGAGTTCCTTGTCCTCTGCAAATATTACAGCAAAACTGCTGACCCTGCTCACTGTGCCACAAACTTTGGTGCAGTTTACAAGACTTCTCCTTATGTGATGGTCTCACAAGAACTCTGAGCCAACCACTGTGTGGAGATTGGGGTGGAGTCATTAGGCCTCTGTCAATGTCCTATTGAACCCGAACTCACAATACTGTTACTTGTGCATAACAAGCAATCTCAGAATGCCACTACCTTAGTGCATAAAATTTGAGGATTGGATATTCTTTCTTATTGTAGTAGGTTAGTGCAGGAGATGGACTTCAGTCCATAGCCACTCTAACAGAGCTTTTCTCTATGTTGACTGGGCTTGGAATTATTAGTGTTACTCACCATATTCTTCTGTCATAATTGAAAAATCCAAGAGACCATGCCCAACAACGCAAGTTGACAACTCTTTGCTTTCATGGCATCTAGGAACAATGTAGTAACTGAAGCAAGTCACTTGGCCAAGCCACAGCTCATGAGCTGAGAAACCATTTTGATGTTCATAGGTAGAACTGAAAAGTTATATGACAAAGGGTGTGCATACAAAGAGAAATGGAAAGTGTACCAAGTACCTCAATCTCCCACTAGAGGGGAATGAGGTTTGCATAGCCTTTCATGTATCTAACCTATATTTACTATTCTTTTCTATCTATGATCCATTAGGATTCATCTATGATTTTAAAAATGTGTTCAGAACATGACTAGAACAAAATATTCATCCATGATGTGACTAGTGTAACATCACATGGGAAAGTTGCTATTTCTTATGCCTCAACTAATTGATAAAATAGAAGGAAATACGAGCATTTCATTGAGTTTTTTAAAAATTAAGAGCTAAATATCAATAATCTTATTTTAGAAAATATGCATTCCTTTATGGTATGGGTTAATAGCATGGAACCTATGCCATAGGATTCATTTCCAAGAAGCCTTAATTGTGAACTTATGAAGAGAAAGTCTGTTTTTCCATTAATTGCCTCAAAAACAAAAACTGGTATGTATTACAAGTAGAGTGTTAAAATATGAAATGCACTTCACATATATTAACTGGTTGTTTCTTTAAGTGAAAATCCCAAGCACAAAGTTTTGGTGGGAATATAACACAGGAATATGGTTTTTGGAGTCTAATAAAGTGACACATACTGTGAGGAAGAGCACCCTATTCCTAGTAATCCTGTGTTATGTTTATCTGAGATTCAATAGTTTTGTTGACAGGACTTTCCTTCCTATCTGCCATGTGTTTTACTATAATCTTATTTATTCTCTCAATTGTCTGCAAGTTATCAGGCATTCTGTTTACTCATATTTTTTGTGTGATCTCTTTAGTTTCTCAGAATTTCAAATTTTCTGATTATAAAGTTATTATTATAGAACTATAAAGAACTATTATCTATTGGTATATAAAGAACTATTATCATAGTTCTTTTGAAATTAAAGTATAATTCACTTCCTCCATTATTTGTAGCCATTATGTAAAGCATGCCTTATGCTATTATGTAAATGCTTGACATCAAGGAAACCAAATGATTGTGACTTTTAAACTGGTTATGGTACTTAATTCTTTCTGGATTCCGAGATATTTGTTTTGTGATCAGTTGTTTTAAAGAAAAAAATATAGAGATTTATTTAGCAAATGTAAGCTACTATTTTTCCGTTCTTTAATATCAAAATAAGTATTATTATATGTATGTATAACATTATGGTACACTTTGAAAAAGTATCTTTGGAATTTCTTCATCATATATAAATGCTAAAAACTAGGTGTTGTCTGAGAGACAGATTTCTGATAGTAAATACATTTTGCATGCTAAATGTTTAAGTAGATATGATGTCTTAGTTAAAGAGGGTTAACAAGGTTTATATTGTTCCAATTTGTTGAATTTGTCATTCAATTTAATACAGATCTGCCCTCAGTCCATCAAGACAAAGAGATTATAGTAATTACTCACTAACATGGTATATCTCTTAATTTTTTAAATTTCCTGTCTGTTTCTCTCTCTCTCCCTTTCTCTCTCTCTCATTCTCTCCTATTTTTGAGAGATCATTCTCAACTTTTCCTTCACACACATCAGTAAATCATAATAATAGTCAACAAGGAAAAAAATCAAGTCAATCAACAATAAAAAGCAAAATTCCTCACGATGATGAAGGCTTTCCATTGTTTGTCCAGTTTTGCACTGAATCGTTGCCCAAAAGCACAAGTGAAAAGGATTCTATTATTTTCTGCATCTGTAGTCCTCAATCTCATTAAATCTTCCTGAGTTTAATGGTTTATTGTTACTGTAACATGTTTCTCTTTCAGAGTCTCTAATGAATTCCTCTTTGCAAAATTCAAGCTTCTCTTCCTGAATTTCACTGCTGTTTGACTATCTGTGGTGTTAACAAAGGTGATCTCTCTTTATTCACAGCTCCTTTTTGCTTCAGTTAATCCCCCTGCTTATTAACAGCTTTTTCTCAGTCCTCTTTTCTTCAACTTTCATTTTGAGTGATCTCAGTCTATTTTATATTGCTGTAACAAAGAACCTGAGATTGACTGATTCATTTTAAAAGAGGCTTATTTAGCTTATTCTTCTGAAAGCCTAAAACCATGACCCCAGCATCTACCTAATTTCTCTTCAGGGCCTCTTAAAGGGTGGAGTCATACCGCACAGGTATGTACAGTACTGGCAAGCAGGTGCATCTAGAAGGGCAGAAACATCAGAGGAAGAGCTTGTTCATGACAGTCTGCTTTCATAGCCATGCATTCTTGTCCCATGAAATCCAATTCATTCTTAACTGACCTAATCCATCCCTTAAGATGTATATTGATCTATTGATGAAGGCAGAGGCACGATGACCTCATTGCTTATCAAAAATGTTGTACTAGGGGTCAAATTTCAACACAGACCACTGCACAAGCATAATTTTCTCACAGTAGTGCCCTTTATCTTCTCTCATACGCTTTCCCTGGAAATCTTGGCCTCTATGATATATTCATCATCACATCCTCTCAGATGATTGAAATTCTTTTCCCAGGTTGTAAAGGCAGTGCACTCTTCTCATAATCCTTTGTTGGCAGAAGATGATGAACTTATTACTGAATTTAAACCTGTTCAAAAGTAAAATGAACAGGGAAGTACAAGGGCATGACATGTGGATCCCTGCATGTGTAGGTTACAATTTTGCCCGAGTCAGTTAGATGTCCATGTAGAAGACACATAAAAGGTAAATGTAGCTACTACTTGGAGAAAGAAAGTTGAATTCAAAGAATTGGAATGAAGATTAAATATATAAACCCTGAATTGCGGTAACCTTCAGTACTTAAATGGCATTATGTATTATCTTCTTTTCAATCTCTCTCTCTTGTTGGACTCTTCCATCTTTAAATTCTTATAGTATTCATGCCATTTAATTCCAATAGCAAATTGGACTGGAGTCAGGGATTTCTGGAAAGGTGATTGGACTGTCGCATGCTGATCTCATGGACAGTTCAGTCACTGGCATTTCCCAATTTGTTCTAAGGATTGTGGCTGTAACTCCAAATTAGCAATTCAATTGAGCAAACTGTTTGAAAGTAATTTATGTCTTCATTCATTGATAATGGTGTGTGTGTGTGTGTGTGTGTGTGTGTGTGTTTGTGTGTGTGTGTGTGTGTGTGTTTATGTCTTTACTGTAGTTCGTTGGCCATACTTCTGTGACTTTTTTTGATTCTTTGAAATCAGAACACAGTAGGTTCCAACATCTGCTTACCTTTGAAGATTCTGTTTCTTTCTTAGGGACTATTATGCCCATTCCCTTCTCAACTGCCTCTTTCTATTTATCTGTGTTTCTTCACTCATTGTGGAATGCATAGTGTGCTGCAGTGTTGATTTCATTTGTTTGATTGAAACAAAATAAAACAGTTCATGATTACTGCTATGTTCTGACAGTGCTTAGCTTTTAAACAACTGACTTTTATTCTTATAGTAAATATTTCAACTGCAAACATGTTGATTATATAATCAGATGAATAAAGACAATTAAAGTATATAAGTAGTTAGAAGATGCTGCTCATATCAGTCTATTGATTTTTCTCTTCAAAGTTTTAGTAACCTAAGGTATTGTAGTTAAAAATCTACTTTGTTGAAGAATTTTGCTTTGATTTTTGAATGTGAGTATAGCATGAAGTGCTTCTTTTGGATTATGAATTACTCAGTGAAATACATTTAAATGTGACTCTGTCACTGCCTCAGCAACTTCCTAGTTCTGTGAGCACAGCAGGAACTCAGTAAATGCTTAATACATAAGTAATAGAAAAGATTTTCACTCAGCTCTTTCCACCTTTATATTCTTGCCAAGTCACATGAAATTACAAGCATACAAAGATCATTGATTCTGGCAATTTGATTAATACTTATCCCTACAGCCATCTCTAGAGCTGCTGTCCACACTGAGAAATCCTTTAGAATGAAGCAGTTAGACCTTTTCCTAAATGCTTTTTCTATATAATTCTCCTTAATAATGTAAAAGTTCTCCACCTGTTGAGAATAATAAACCTCTCATTGTACTTTTTTCTATTTTACTTTTTTTTTCCCACAGAGGATAGGATTGGCCAGTGTTAGATAAATAAAACAGTATTAGTAGGATTCCATATACTTTTATGTGACATCTTCTTTATATGTGTATAGGTGACACAAGCTATACAGCAGATTAAGTCTTGATATTATTTCTAAACCCTTATGCTCATGTTGGAAAGCCCATTTCTATTGTCAGAAGAGAAATAACTTGTAGAAATATCTGTGAGAAAAAATGGGAAAGTAGAATAGTGATAAAGAGATTTTTTTTTTTTTTTGAGACAGGGTCTTGCTTTGTAGTTCAGGCTGGCCCTGAGCTCAGCCTCAAACTCACAGCACAGCAATCCTCCTGCCTCTGCTTCCCAAGTTCTGGGATTACAGGCGTGAGCCACCACACCCGGCACTGTGGTATGTGGTGATGATTGCTGCTGGACTTGAGTCTCCACGCCCAGTATTGTTATTTGGTAACCGGGGATCAAACCCGGGCCCTTAAGGGCTTGCAAGACAGGCATGGGAACCACTGAGCTATGTCCCCTGCCCTGAAGAAAACTTTTTAATTCAAATGCTGGATATAATGAAAAAAAATGCTTTTTAATTCAAATGCTGGAATCAGAAAATACCAAGTTTCAATTTCTTAACATAAACATGCAGAAAAGATATCTTGACATGTGAAAAATGGATTTAGGTAAAATTAAATATCTCAATTACAACATCGACTACACTTTCTAAGGAAGGTGAAACATCATTACTTCCAGGAAATCATTTCTTACATGGTATATTCAAGAAGTCTGTATTAAAATTCATAGAAATTATATCATCTTGGGAGATAGTCCCCAAGGCTCCAATGCCAGCTCTACCAATTAAATAACATAATTTTCAGCAAGTCACTTCGTTTCTTTCTTGACAAAATGAGGATTCTGTCAGCAATGCCAACTGAAAACCTTACAGCCTTTCCTTTGCCCTAGGGTTTCTCTTCTAGTCTCTTGGGTACGGGTCTTCTTCTTTCCTCTCACTTGCACTCCAAGCCCTTCCACAGCAGATTAACTCAGTTTAGCTTATCTTTTGCTGATCTGCTTGTTTATCATCTGGTGTTTTACTTATCCCTTACTTTCCATCCTTTAGGGTCTGACTTTTATGAAAAGTAATGTTTTCCTTTGGTCCTAGTGACAAATGTTAGCTGCTACAGAAGTGGCTGAGGCACTTGAGATATTATGCAATTGCATTGTTTGTTAGAAATGGCCAGTGAAGCTTATTCCATGCATATATTTGGAGGATCTAATGAAAAAAAAATGTGTTTGAATATGCTTGCTAAATGCTGTTGTACTGTGCATGACCTTATTTGGATTCCACCGCATTGTCTCATTCAACTCTTTAATAGATTTTTATCACATATTACATATCAGTAGCACATATAAATAGCATATAATTCATATTTATTTTTCCTTGCCTGTTTTCTTCCATCATTTCTTCTTACACCAACTATGCTGTTGAGTTTAAGTGACATTTTTCTAAACAATGGATGGTTTTCATGTTTAAAATTCACTCCATCAATCTTTCTCTTTTCGTAGGTGTATTTAAGTCAATTATATTTAACATAATTACTTATTTGCTAAAACTTGTCTGCCATTTCATTATTTTCTATTATTTCTTTCTAATTATACGTTTCTTTTTTCTTTTTCTTTTTTTTAGATTTTTTGAGACAGGGTCTTGCTTTTGTGGTTCAGGTTGGCCCTGAGCTCAGCCTCAAACTCACATCACAGCAATCCTCCTGTCTCTGCCTACCAAGTGCTGGCATTACAGGCATGAGCCACCATGCCCAGAACTGTGGTATGTGGTACTGGTTGCTGCTGGGCGTGAGTCTCCATGCCCAGTATGCTATGTGGTTACCGGGGATCGAACCCGGGTCCTTGCGCTTGCAAGACAAGTGCCACAACCACTGAGCTAACTCCCTGGCCCTAATTATTCTGTTTCTTTTCATAGTCCCATTGATTACTTATAAAGTTTTCAAGATTCTGTCATAATTTAACTATATTTTAAATATGTTTGTTTCTATAGTTTTATAGTGGTGATATTGTATATTACAATGCACATATTTGGCATCATGTGTACTGTAATCATTTTGCCACTTCCACTGAAGTGAGGAAACTTCAGTTACATTTAGGTTCCTATATTTATTTATTTATTTATTGGTTTTTTGAGACAGGGTCTCACTTTGTAGTTCAGGCTGGTCCTGAGCTCATCCTCAAACTCACATCATAGCAATCCTCCTGCCTCTGCCTCCTGAGTGCTGGGATTACAGGTGTGAGCCACCATGCCCAGCACTGTGGTATGTGGTATTGATTGCTGCTGGGTGTGAGTCTCCACATCCAGTATTGTATGTGGTTACTGGGGACTCGAAACAAGGTCCTTGCACTTGCAAGACAGGCTCCAGAACCACTGAGTTAAATCCCCGGCTCTAGGTTCCTATATTTAAAGGTCAGTGTTGCAAGTGCTGAATGATGCAAGTTTTTAAATTAAATTATCAAATAACTTTATTTTTTAAAAAAATCTGTCTCCTGGACCTAGTTATGCTGCCTTTCCTTTTTTTGTGTGCTCCAAGATTCCCTCAGAATGATTCTGTTTGAGAATCCTTGAGTCAGTTTTCCAAGATTGGCCTGCTAGTAGAAAATTCTTTCAGTTTTTCTAGATCTAAAAATGGCTTTATTTCCTCTTTCTTCCTATGACATGACTTTGTACTACGTAGACTTCATAGTTGTCAGGCCTTGTCTCAGTATTTGAAGAATGCAACTCCCTTTTTTTATCACCTCACTGGTGTCAGAAGGGAAATGTTATCACTTCAATTAGTGTCCCTTCAGAATAATGTGCCATTTCTTTCTGGCTGCATGCAAAGTATCTTTTTCTTAGAAATTTAATTATGATACAGATTGGCATTAGTTTCTTTGGTTTTGTCCTTTTTTCAAGGGGGTTCACTCATTTTTTCATCCTGAAAGTTTCAAGTTGAATAAGTTTTAGAAATCATGTCTTAAAACCTATTTCAGGACTTGGGAGGTGGTGGAGTGGTGAAAAGCAAACAAATAATCTCTTTGTAATTTACCAAACCAGACTGTAGCTACTAGAGGCAAAATAGAAAAAAGAGGAAATAAGAGGGTTCTTAAGACCCAGGAAGGTTTTGAAACAAAAAATGAAGCAAGAAGGGGGGGAGGCTTTAACAAAAGGACAATTCTCTTCCCAAGCTGGAAACTCTCAGTAGAGGAAAGGCTACAAAACCTACAGACAGCTGGTGACTTCTGATTGCCCACATGCACCCATGAAGAAAGGGGCTAGTGGAACCAAGCAGTGATCACACTGGACGGCAGCAGCTCCTGTTTTCAATGTATATGAATTTGTCTTGGACAATTGACAGAGGGACTTATAGTCTGAATCCCAGTGGATGGGATTGCATTGAAAAAGGATTAAGTTTTGAGTCTTCCTTGACAAGAGCACCAGGTGCAGGACTAACACATAGTGTCTCCATCATTCCGGGCTTCCTATTCACCATACTGAAAAGGCACCCACTGGGAGAGTGAAGAAAGCCTGGGGATTAAAACCATCTGTAAGTTTGTGGGACCAGCACCACATACAGGATCCTAGACTAACACTGAGGGAAGGGTGGCATTAATTTACCATGCAGGAGTTGACTGAGCTGAACTCAGGAACCGAGACTGGTCCTCAGGGGACAACAGCAATCCCCCTGTGACTGCTTAACTCCAATCTGCATGCTACTTTCCATGTTGCCTAAGGGAGTCCACACTTTGAAAGACCTTTTCATATATATATATATATATATATATATATATATATATATATATATATATATATATGTTATTGGGGGTTTTTGTTGTTGTTTTCTCTTCTCTCTAGATTGATTTTTCTTTCTTTTTCTATTTTCTGCTCTTTCATTTATTCTTTTTTTTAAAATTATCTTTATTGGTACATTAAATATAAACATTATGATTGCACTCCATAATGGGGATTTGTACCAGTATAAGACACAACTTAATTCTCATTTTTTCCCATAGCCCCACCAACTCCACCACCACCCCATATATATAAAATTTGTTTCCTTACTTTTTTGTTACAATCTCAACATTGTCCCCTTTCATCTTATTTTACATTGAGCATTTTCTATTTCACAATATATAACATACAATGCTAGGACTCATTTACATCTTCATTTTCTCATATCAGAGAAAAGATGCGATATGTATCTATCTGTGCCCTATTTATTTCACTTATGAGGATATCCTCAAGGTATGTCCATTTAAGTAGAAATGATTCAAACTTATCATTTTTTATGGCAGAGTAGTACTCCATTCTGTAGAAGAACCACAGCTTTTTTATCCAGTCTCCAGTTGATGGACACTTGGGTTGTTTCCAAGATATAGCAATCACAAACTGGGCTGCTAT
>PVIR01011825.1:0-46194 GCA_004026965.1 Petromus typicus | reverse complement strand
CTGTTCTTTCTACCTTTGGAGAACTATGTGTTATGACAGTAACTTTGAGTGGCTATTAAAAGAAACCTCTACTAGTGATCCCTGATTCCTAGTCATAGAGCTCTTTCTTGAGCAACAGGCCTTTTGTGTTAGCTGAACACATCGTTTCCCTCTTCCAGTGGGCTGCCAACATAGGCTATCAGAAAGATTTAAGAAAGATATCTGATTTCAGAAAATACTTGAAAAGTAATAAGTTCTAGAACTCATTTACATTAGAATTGTATGATATATATTGTGAAATAGAAAATACTCAAAGTGAAATAGGGTGAAGGGGAAAAATAATGAGATTATAACAAAAAAGAAAGGAAACAAAATTTAAGTATATAGTGGGTGGTAGGGTGGGTAGGGCTATAGGAAAAAGTGAGAATTAAGTTGTGTCATATACTGGTACAAATTCTCATTGTGCAGTGCAATCATGATGTGTACATGTAATATACCATGCATAATATTTTTGAAGTTGAGCAGAATGTTGCTTTAATCATGGTCTTTTAATCCTCTCCTACCAACATTACAAAGTAGAGTTTTGTCTCTAGTGAGACCCTTTGTCCTTTTCTGGTTCCACAGCTACCCTTCCTTAACCTACACAAGGTTTGCTGATGCCCATCTGTTTAATATGATTCTTTCTCATTCAGCTCAGTTTCTGCCATTTCACAAGTTTTTCAGTCTAATGAGGACAAGGCCTCCAATTGTAAAGCAGAGCTGCAGTGTTGCCCGTGAAATATTTCAAAGCTTGTGTTGCCCTGGGGGAAATAATGTTTTTTGTCATCGCTTAACATTTTAGTGGCTGTTTTTGCCTCTTCCAGGCAGCACTGTTTTCCCAACCTAACAAAAAGATAAAATAGCCCTATGTATGCAATTAGAAACAAAACCAAAACACTGTGTGTGTAAAGCATGTTTAGTTTTATCTAAGTGCAAAAGAAGTGACCACATGAATGTCCAAGAAAATGAACTCTTTGGAACACGCTATACTCTCTTCCAACCCAGTTGCTGTCACATGGCCTCCATAATGACAAACAGTTCATAAATCTGTATTCAAAAATTCAAAGATGGCTACTTTTGGTTTTAGCATTTTAAATCTTTGAAGATGGCTTCCATGTGCAGATAGATTTATCAGAGTTCACTTTAATTTTCAAAATTAACATTCTTGTTTATTCCCCAAAATTTGTTTTAATTTATGAACAATTTTCTGTTTAATAAATATAATAAGTTTTTGCAACCAGATTGACTTACTGTACATATTTACAAGTTAGAATTTTAAATAACTTTAATATTTTTATTTATTTTCTAATATTTTAATATATTTTTTGATAATTATTCTTCCATATATTTAAATAAATCATTTTAGCCAAGAAATAGTTACCTCTGATGTCTCCTAAATTTGGTAATAGTGTCTTAATAATTTGATACTTTTTTCTCATACTAAGTACAAGTAAAAGTAATTATGTACTTGTGTATTTTATATTGAAAAATATAGGACTGTCCACTTATTGCAATAGGCCATATTCTTAACCATATTAATAGCAAGTAAGGACAAATTTCTCATCTAACTGTATCTCTTATACATTTAAACTTTATCCTTTGAAATTTTCTATGCTTTTTATTGCAATGGTATTTTATCTCAATAAATTTAGTTTATTGGTACATTTTAGGAAAGCACCATAGTCACATTCATTGAGAATTTATAACTGTAACATGAAAAACTTGATCCTTAGCTTTCCCCATTCCCCTGCCCTAACGACTTAAATTTTTCCCTTTGGAGCTGGAAGACATTACCTATTTGTAGAAAAAAAAAAGTCACTTCAAGGGTTATAGTTCCAAGTAAAGTTTACTGATGATTTGCACTTTGAACACATTTCTGATTAGCCAGACTTACAGGCTGGGATTACAAAAGGAAACTTCAGATGTCATTCTGTTTTCATGATCCTGGCTTTAACCATGTTGTGGATCTCAAAATCTAATGGGAGTTGATAAGATATCTGTTATCTGGGTTGGATTCATATCTTATTCTTCTGCCCAACTATGAGATTTGGTAAGCTCATACACACAACAACATTCCTTGAATCAGTTTTGTGTTTCTTTAACCCAAGCTTGAAAGATCTTAGAATTTGAGGAGAATATTTCATTCTTTTCATATTACTCTTATCTCTTAGAGCCACAACTCTTCTAGATACTTAAATGACATCAGATTGTGTCCTGGATCTTTTTCAGGTCTCAGTTTAAGTAGTTTAAACTTATTGTGATTTATACACAAGGTACTCTGTCCAATATAATTTATCTCTATTAATAAGCAGAGTGGCTCATGTGAATATTTGAGTCAAAAACAAATCCAGTTGATTGGAAAAATGACCAACTAAGTGGGTCTTTTCTTTATCTTTTAAAATTCAAATCTTTATTGGTACATTATACATACACATCACGATTGCATTCAACATTGAGAATTTGTACTAGAATTTGTACCAGAATTTGATATGACTTAAAAAAGGTAACAAAGAAGCAAAGAATATCATGGGGAGCAGTTGGGCAGACCCACAAGCCTATGCACACTGACAACACTGTAGGCCACTTTATTTTTTGAATTATCTACTTTAGTCATAGTATTTAAGTTCTAATGGGTACTAATAACATGTTTTCCACAATGATGCATAATATTCTTAATTTTCCCTCATACTTACTCGGTAAGATGAGAAAAACTTACAAGTAAATTATCTGCAACAGTTTCTCATTTGTTTGGGAGGGAGAACTGGAAACAATGTGGAAGATGTTTGAATAAAAGCTGAGTGATTACCAGGTGTTTAGTTTTTGGAACAAAAGATGATAGTTGTGTATTTACTTTGTGTTTCATAGAAATAAGGGCACGTCGGTGCCCTTCTTTTCTCTATTGATACATCTATAGGGTATAATATTAAGATCATTGAAATAAATTCTTAGAAAAATATGATTAGAGATATTTTGACAGATAGATTGTTATACAAAAATCCATAAATTTAAGAGCCAAGGTAAATACTTAGCCAATTTACAGCTTTATTCCTTGAATATCTATAAGTCATTCCATTTTTCATCTTATTATATGACAACATTCATTTCACCTTAGAGCTTTGGCTAGGAAAGAATCTGTCCTATAGGACCACTGCCTCTAAACTATGAATCAGAAGTTTAATATTTTGTAGTTATTAAAGTTATGATCATCTGTTATTTTCAAAACTCAAAGACTTTTCCTATTCATAAACTTTAATACCACTGAATATTAAAAGCATAAATCATGTCCTCATCTTCCTGTGGGAGATGTAAACAATGGAGACAGGCAGAGACAAAAATATAGCTATCAACTTTCCCGGACGATATGATGTAATTCCTAGACGTCACATCTCCCTATATTCAGTGGACCTTCTTTCTTTACAAGGTGAGCATGAGTTAAAAAGAAAAATGCGAAAAACTCCACTATGCCTCTGCTATTCCCTGCAGTAAGCATTAAAGGAAAATCATTTGTGTCTTCACTGTAGAGGGCGCGTCACATCTTTGAGTAGACACCAACTTATGTCTGGAAGACTTCCAGAATCTTCCTTTGGGGACATGGAGAAGACAGAAATTGCTCTCACCAGTTACCAAAAAGCAAGCAGATAAAGAAAGGTAGCAGTTGCTCATCCTCTCCCAAACAAGATACTCAAAAATTTTACTTACAGTACTTTTACATAGAAACATAAACATGTCATGTTCAGTAATGCTGACCATATTCTCGTTTTGTACCAAAATCTCTTTTATTAGTACTTTAAAAGGACACTCTTAGAAGATACTTTCAGGCATGAATACCTTTTTGACACACCCAATATTTAGTTTTTAAATATATGAAGAAGCATAAAGATAATGTTAGATACTATAAATAATTTAAAAATTGTTACATTAAAATAATTTATTGTGTATATTACAGATATATAGCCTGATCTTGTGATATACATATAGATAGTGAAATCATGGGAAATAGGTGTATTAAATATTTTTAATTATTCTGAAGAGATTTTTATGGGTTCCCCCCCCCCCTGAATTCTATAGTAAGGGCCAGATCTTAGATTACCCTGGCTCCATTTCTGGCACGACTCAAGTATATTTAGATTATAAGAAGCTGAAAATAAAAAAAGACCCTAAAAATGACCTAATCTAATTTCTTTATTTGATGAACTAGTTAAGTGGCAGACAGGTAAGAGCTAACACACCAGCAGTCACAGTTCATCTTCATAGTAGAAATAGGAATAACGTACAATGTCCTTGCATTTCAGGTCAGTGTTACCTATACAGAGCTGTGCTTATATTTTAGCATAAGATTATAAGAAAGTGTTATAAGATCTGAGTGCATACATTAATTTCATAAATAAATAATAGGTATTTAAATTTTCCAGATAACTACAATTAGTAAAAATCTTTCAGGAGGCACATTTTGTTAATGGTAATTTTGAAAATAAAATTTCTAAACTAGAGTCTGAAATCTCCTTGTGAATTAATTACACCATTTTGTAATTTTGGTAAACTATGATCAATAGTTTGGAAATATATCTTTAGTATTTTTTCAAAGAATAAATATATATAAATACGTTATCAACTGAACAAAATGTTTTATAAAGTTCATTCAATCCTGGGATACTGGGATATGACACAATCTTTGTGAATTTATGAATTCTTTATATAAACTTATGCAGTTCTACACTAATTTATGGCAGATATCTTTTGCTCACAAGCTTTAAACTTAACAACTGGCTCCTCACCCTTTGCTAATTGCACATAGCCTGTTGGAGGACAAAGGCACCAGCTTTCCACATGAAGCACCACGTGAATTAGTGTGACTATAGAACTGTCATTTCTTTCTTCATATAAGGTCTAACTTCCTGAATATGTTACTAACTACTGTCCAGTCTCACTAGGAAGACAAAGGCCAGGGGTTTGATTCAAGTGGTACCACTTATACCTTGCAAGCACAAGGGCCCTAGTTCAGTTCTCAGTATCACACACACACACACACACACACACACACACACACACACACACACACACAAAATCACACAATAGGAACACAAATTTCTCATGCAGAATGTTATAATTTTAAAATAATGTCATGATTTGGAAGTAAAAAGTTCAGTTTGAAAGTTATTCTTTTCAACATCATTAAGTTGTTTTTCCACTGAGGACAAATTTTGAAAAATATTTTTATATAGAATACACACATACATTTGCACACATATATGTGTATATCCTGTATTTTGTAACTTAAAAGAGAACAAGCTACCATTTTAGAGGTGTTTTTTGTTATTGGTAGACCCACAAATGCATAGTCCCTTTATGCAGTTATGGAAACAAGTGTTTCAGTCTATATGGTAATTAGTTAATGTATATTAATCAAAATTTCATTCTAATTTTCCAACTAATATTTTATATATGTGAGTAGCATTCTATTTTCATTATTCAAGGAAAATGACAGTTATTATTCTAAAAGTTTAATTAAACTATAATGTATTATTTTATAACATTCTGTGAACTATTATGAGGTGTATTTTATTCTTATTTTCAGTTAATCCATCTAAAATATAAATTATCTTACTGTCATTACTAATTCTAAAGATCTGAATGATACAAAACAGGGAAGATCCATGAAATGTATTGCACTGTGATATAATCTGGCCTTAAAGAACTACATGAAAGAACTAATACATGAAAATTTCATATATTAGATGTGTCAATTTTGTTGCCAAGTGGAATAAATTTGATCATATTGGTTTTTTAAATATACTGGTAGCATGACTCCTTATTGCTGTGAAAGTGACCTCTACAAAAATCAGTTAACTTTGCTGAATACAAATTTTAGTGCTAACAGAAATCAGATATGACCATTTCGCTAACCTGTTCCTTTCACAAATGAATGTCCAGATGTTGACTGTAGATGTCATTGTAAGGACAATAATTCTTTTTCTCTACAACATATCGTTTCACAGAATTTTGAACATCCATGGTCTGAATTTGCTTTCTTTTAATTAAAATAGTCTCCGGATCCAGAATTGAAAGAATTCCAGGAAATAGTAGTATCACTTCTTTCTTCTTACCTTTGTTTGTTATAGCAAATCCATCAAAGCTGAAGGTTTTTCATCCCTACAGGTTTGGGATGAAAATCTTGCAAAGTCTGCAGAGGCTTGGGCAGCTACTTGCATTTGGGACCACGGACCTTCCTACTTGCTGAGATTTTTGGGCCAAAATCTATCTGTACGAACTGGAAGGTATGAGGCAATTTCATACTGATGTAGTTTATCTATAGAACTATTCCCAGGACTCCAAGTAAGAATAAAATAAATTTCAAGTCATACCAGAAAATATTTACATGGGTGCTGACTGTGTTTCAGATACTGAGTGATCTTAGGCTCAATGGATATATTAGATGGCTTCACAAATTATGTAACTAGTTAAAAATGTCCTAGTAAGAACACGTCTCTCTTTCACTTTTGGAACATGGTCCTTTAATATGTATTTCCCATTGATCTCACAGACTGCTAGAAAGAATGAAGCAGGGATTGTATTATATTTCCTTCCTTAGGAAAAATTCCACTACCTTGATAGAAGCCATTGTATTTTACATGTTTGTATAGACACACGCGTGACCACATATAGCCATTTTGCAAACCTGTTCCTTACACAAATGAATGTCCACATGTTGACTATAGATATGATTGTAAAGACAATGATTATTTTCCTATAGTTGTATATATTTGCATATTAATAGACAAATACAATAGACATTTTATACTTATGTATATGTACATACATGCATACATGTGCAGGTAAATGTAACTATGGTAAATATATTTCCATTGGTAGGATAATTTTTCTAGCTGTATGGAATGTCATTATCCACTATGCCCAAGACCTGTTGTCTTCCAAATAGAGGACGAAAAGTCAGGTGTATTAGTATTAAAATTAAAGTTGTTCGTATTTAAAGTTGAAATGTGGAGAGTGCTAGTATTATAACCACGTTTATAATCTAATTCTGAGTAGTTTATGAAATTCTGATAGGGTCATTTTCTCTAGCCCTAGAAAAATAAGAGTATACTACTGCACGTTGGTGGTAATTGTGAGGGGTGAATATATTCTTCTATTGTCATAATGACCTCTCAAAAATTAATTTACAATGTAACATAGTCCTACCAAACACCATCACTACTTTAAGTTCTTTCTTTCTTTTTCCCCCTAATATTTAGATACCGCTCAATTCTCCAGTTGGTCAAGCCATGGTATGATGAAGTGAAAGACTATGCTTTTCCATACCCTCAGGATTGCAACCCCAGGTGTCCTATGAGATGTTTCGGCCCCATGTGCACACATTATACACAGGTTATTTCTATGACTGTTCTATTTTGATTCACATTTTGAAAAATGTTCTTCTGCCTTTGGTCTACCCTTGTTTTCTGAGAAATGTAGAAAGGATATGTTTCTTTTCACAGATGGTTTGGGCCACTTCTAATCGGATAGGATGTGCAATTCACACTTGCCAGAACATGAATGTTTGGGGAGCTGTATGGCGACGTGCAGTGTACTTGGTGTGCAACTATGCCCCAAAGTAAGTGCCAGCTTGGCTTCTATCTCCCGAGTCTTTGAATGATGTGGAGTATCTCCATCTGATTGGCATGTTCAACAAATGAGTAAAACTCAGCCTCTAGTCCTCACGTTCACCACCACTCTCATATTTCCAAAAAAAATTATTAGGTGACCGGTTCCTTTTCACCACGGCAAGGACTCAGGGCTAAAATTATAAGAAAATCAATTTGAGGTATCTGGATTCACTAAATTCTCTCTACCAGTTTTCTTCCATTGTGGAAACTATAAACATTCTACTTTACTGTTTTAATAGCTGTATAAAAGGCCTTAAAATCCTCACAAAGAATTTATGAACATCACTATATTTTTGTGTATCTATATTTAGTCACTGGCTCACCTTTTTTACTATGAAAGCCAAACATCTGAAATGAATGCTTTATTTCTGTTCTTGTTTTCCAGATTAAAAATATTCAGTAATATCATCTATAGTCTAAAAATATATTATATAAAATAATATTTAAAATGTATTATAGAAATTTATGAAAGACAATAAAATATAGTAATGTTTATGAAGATTTTTTTATATTTTAAGAATCAACAAACATTTGCCAGCATTTGATAAAATACCTTCTTGATAACAATAATTCTTCAGATGATAAAATGTTCCAATATTTATACACAGATATGTTCCTATTTGGAATAAATATGAAAATGTGCAAAGGATTTATGGTAGTCTTAGTGTCTTCCAAAGTAAGTCCCAAACAAAGATTTTCTCCAGCCCTTCCAGCCTTGGGAAGGAGTGAGAAAATGGGACACAAATAATCGCATTACTCATTGATATGGCTGAGGGCCACAGCAGTATTTTCCCCAAGTTGGAAAAATAGTGATTTCCCAATGGCCCTCTCTTCATAATTACTGGGATGGGGAGATTTGGAAAACAGAATGTGTCTGTATCATTTCTGAAAAGTATTACATCTGCGCATTTGTTTGATATTTTTTTCACATTTTATATTTTCTTAGTAAGTCTTACCTTTTCTCCCTGACATAAACAGGGAGATAAACAATACATATAAATAAGTAAAGTAACTGTAGGCAAAGGTATTTTTGCCTCATTCATTTAACTCTTCTGCTTTTGGTTAATAATTACAATTGTCTCATATTACTTGTGAGATATCTTCTTGCCTTACACATCTAAGAAATTAAGATTTAGTGCTAGTATGCTATATTTCAGTTGTAATAAAAACTTTTTTTTCCTGGAATTTAGGTAGTAAAAGGCTTTAAAATGTTGACTGGCACCTAAATGTAATTCTTTCACTGTCGATGTAAAGTTATCTCTAATCTGTTTTTCAGTGAACATAAAAGGAGAGGGAGTGACAAAACGAGACAGAAAGAGAACTTAATGAAATGAAATAGGGCAAAAATAAGATGAATAGTGTATCAGTTGTCTGACTTCCTGCTGAATATCATTATCCTTTTTTCAGTAAAAATCTGTGAAACTTATAACAATACACAATATTTTTCCTTTTAGTAAAATTCTATTTTTAAGTGTTTGCTACCAAAATATGTACCCTATCATTTCAAAAAGCTATAAAGTAAACAAAGAAAGTATAAAATATAATAGTGGAGCCTGGCTCTACATAGTTTTAGAGCTTTGTGTAAATGTATAGAGGAAAATATAATCATTAATACAGAACGGGACAGGATGAGGAGAGAGGAGTGACCTACACTCATCAGGAAATAGACCTTGAATGTTTCTGGGCAAGCATGTGACACCATAGCAATCATCTCAGAGTCTTATCCTAAGTATAGATTATAGAATAAATTAAACAGAGAGAAACAGCCTTAAAATCAGAGCTCATTTTTAAATTCAAATCCTTATTGGTACATTACATATACACATCATGATTGCACTAAAAAGTTAATTGCCAAGTGTTCCATTTCATGGATAAACTTTCCTGTGTACATATTTTATGGGTAAAATTCTGGGTTTGGAAGTGACTAGCTGTACTAGAAATTTTCATATTCTTCATGGTCACTAATTGGTCCTGAGTTAAAAGAAGGCAAGAGCCACCTGCTTCCCATCATGCCCTGTTACCATTCCCATCTTCAACCCTGACTTTTACCAGTGATGAACATTTTTCCTGTCTAATTTCCTTTACATTGTTACCTAGATTAGTATTTACTGATGAAGTCATTAATCACCATGTCATTCACCATATATTGATTACCCTCGTCATAATTAAAATAACCACATTACAGGAAGGTATTTCAGCTAATTTTTAATTGTCGTGAATGCTGACTTTGGTTTAATATGATAGTCATGGCCATCAGTGTACAAGAAATATCGATAATACAAATTAATTCAATGAAATGTTTTCAAAATTATCAAAACCTAATATCATTAATCTAAGAAGTTAAATAGCCATGGATTTACATGTGGGAAAAGGGTTTGGAATCATCTGGAATAGCTCTGATAAGCATTTTTCTTTTACTATGCCAATACAGTGGGTTGCATGGGGCTCTAGTTCAGTAGGGTGCTTATTTTGTGAAAATTGGAATCTAAAATGTTTTATCACTATACAAATAAATCTTGTGAAAAATTTAACACATTCATTGCATATACAGTAAATTCTCAGTCGTTTTATCATTTATGAGTCACCCAGAAAAAGCTAGTATTTATTAAACATCCTGAAAACTAATTAACATTAGGAGGAATGAGTTTCAGTGGCCTAATGACATGCTATAGAAAGGTGCAACAGGAGACAGGTGCTTGTGGGCAGGCATGCAGCAAATAAGCTTGGCATTCCATGACTCATGATATCATCATACATTGCAAGGGATGAAAAGCATTTAAAAAGCAAAATATACAGATTGAGGTAAAGAAGAAAATGGTACAACTTGCAATGCTTCTCTAAAATGAACTCAAAAAGATGATCACATCAATACATGAGAGTATATGTATAAGAATAATTAAATTTGTTAACACATGAATTTCACTAATGGAATCTTTCCCTTGCTAGGGGCAATTGGATTGGAGAAGCACCATATAAAGTGGGAGTACCGTGTTCATCTTGTCCTCCGAGTTATGGAGGATCTTGTACTGACAATCTGTGTTTTCCAGGAGTGACATCAAACTACCTGTACTGGTTTAAATAAGTTTATCTTTTCCCCCAGAAAATATAATGGTTTTTTGGGAATCATAGGCATGTATGTATATTGAATTTTGCACATATTATACATATTTTATGATAATCATGTTTTCATGTTAGTATTCATTTGTATAGTGTTTGTCTAGGATATTGTTTAATCATTGGATATAATCAGAACAGCTACTTCTATTTTCTGACCTCTAAGTCTAAATTAAAATATCATAGATGTACTGATAACATAGTTGCCTCCAGTTCAAACTTGCATTACAAAGGGGTTATATTATTATTTTCCTAAGGAATAAAACACATATTTAATCTATAGTGTATGCATATGGATGGGTGCATATATACATATGCATATGTACAAATATATTGTATCATGTAATGCATAAATAATATGGTACTACAGTTGAGGGCAATTGAAAAACTTCTAAAGTATATTTGCCGGATGAGGCCTGTTCAGCACCATTTCTATGATACCCACAAAGTGATACTTTGCAAAATTATACTCAACAATATTTGGAACTTATAATTTAATTAAGCAATCATGAATTTCATTCTGGAGATATTTTATCTCACTTGGGTCCATTTAAAATATATGGTTGATTTATGCCTTTTACTAAGTTTTGGTTTATTCAATAAGTAGTCATATGTTGAATGTTTAGTGTATGTGGGACTCTGTTGATTATCTTTTGATAATGCAAAGATAATTAGACATAGTTCTGCCCTCAAGAAGGTCATAAAGATATTCAGGATATAAAGCAGCCCATTAACTTTCTATAAATTTATTTTTTAGCAAATTGCTTTTTACATGGTTTTGAAGAAGCAAACACAGTAACAGGCTTCACTTGTAGGTGGAAAAAATCATAAGTATGTTAACATATAAAGCCTTTGCTTCCCAGGAAAATTTAGTCAGAGTACTTGGAACAGGAAAGAGAAGGGAAAAGTTAACAACCACTCACAGATTTCTGGAGCAGAACAGATAGTTAAGACTTTGGAAAGCAGACAACAAGATGCTCAGAAAAATCACTGAGTCCAAGAAAGTAAGATTTGGGGGGTAGATGAAAAAAATTCTAGAAATAGGGTAATTACACAAAAAGACAGGCAAAGACAGACTAAGAAGTGTGTATTCTGACAGTATAATCCACCTGGAGGCCCAAGAACAAATGGTGAACCTTTCAGAGACGCAGGGACTACTAAGGACATGTCCGTCTCTTACTGCCTTGCTTGTCATTATTGTCGAGACTCAGTTTGCTTATCATCCTGGTTCTTTGAGTATTATACTAAGGATCCTTCATGCATACTACATGCAGACAAGATTTTGTTCATACCCTTTTGGGATGTTTTTCTAAGTCTTAATTACCAAACTTTATTTCTATATTCAGCCCTTTATTAACTTTGGCTATGAAAATTGAGTAAGTCATTAGGAAAATTTCACTTTTTTTTTGAGATAGGATCTCACTTTGTAGTTCAAGCTGTCCTTGAATTCACTGTGTAGCCCACTTGGCCTTGAACTTGTGGCAATTTTCCTGCCTCAGCCTCCTTAATGCTAGGATTATAGGCATGTGCCACCATGTCTGGCTGAAGATTTCACTGATGTAATATGGAAACACAACATTTCCTCATTCATCAAATCCTTTTCAAAGAGGAAAATACAATATATTGTTCAAGACAACATACACATTTCAAATGTGTTTTATTCAGTGTAATACTTCCATAGGATTACAGAGCAAGTAAACACAGTTAGTTCCAAATAACAAAGAAGCTACTAGTTTAAATTCTATACACATTTGCAGTTTTTTAGGGTGGATACATTAAAAGATGACACATAACTAATTGGATCCATTCAATGGGAAAATAATCCAACATCTGGAGATTGGGTCTATTTGATGACTCACAATTGGCCCAATTGCTTTTGTAAATTGAGTATGTTGACCAAATGTTTTGCTATCATACCACCCTGCGTTTGTGGGCACACATATGGATGCTATTAAAAATAAATATTTTGAGTAAGAAAATGAAGTAATTCTATGACTTAGGCCTCTCTCCATAAGATATCTCAGCAAGTGGAGGGATATTCCAGAAGTGGGATGTTTGATTGATTTATCTAGGAACTATTTCCATCTTTAATACTGTTGTAGTAATCTATGAAAACTCCAGTAAGTACTAGTAACATGACATCTATAGTCCAGCTCCTCATTGACTCACCTGGAGAGCTTGAATTCTTAGTTCTACACGAGAATAATGGTACTGGCTACATAGGCACAGAGGCTCCTATAGAGGTAAATTTAGCATATTAATAAAATAAATGAAAATTAACATTTTCATTAGTAGAGCTCCTTTTGGGCACAAACTTTGTCTAATGCTTTGCATTTTTAAAAAAACAGTGGCAGTATGTAATACATGTTTATTTGAACTGACTTTTAGGATTAACCAAAATGTCTAGAATTGCAACAGTTTAAAGGAATTTCATCTTTCCATACTTTTTCAACATAAAAATCTCTTAAATATGGAGCTTTGGATGTAAAGGAAATCCAGATAAACTATCAAACAAGTCTGATTAAGAGAAGGATCTAAAAACACATCAATATGTTTGCATAATAGTTCTTTCTAAACAATAAGCTTATTTGTAATAGAACAACTATGTTGACATATAATGGGTGTGTGTATTAGCCTAGCTTTATTTTTGAAAGTTAGTAATACAAAATGGCCATATACAGTATTTTATTTTCTAGGTTCAAAGAAGTGAAAGTTTGTTAGTATCAATACAGCCTTTCGTATTTTTTGTAGCATGCAACAGTGGTGCTCAGATAACTATTTTGCACTGTAATTCTCAGAAACAGGAAGGGCCTGGGTATAAGCTATTTCCTAAGAGCAGCTTTCAACAGTCAATCTGGAGGTTTTCACTTGGAAAGGTTTAATTTCAAAGAAATGGTAATGGGTATCCAGGTTCTCAGTACTGATTTTCTTTCTAACCACTCTGTATTCAGTAGATACGTCAGAATATTCTGCCTCATTGTAGATTCTTAGCCTCTATATCAAATAAAGTGTGAAAAATTCCATTGTAGTTAAGAAATTAGTGGGTTTTTAAATAAAGTTGTCTGCAAGATGTCTAAGCTGTGCAGGCACAGCCTTAATATTTCTGATTATGACAAATAAGCTCGCTTTGAAAAGATGGCAGAAATAATGGTTATTATTGTCTTGGATTTTGGTCAGTAGTGGATACATTGTGTCTCTGTGGCCATCAGGCTTCCTTATCAACATCATTTGGTGGTGCTGACATCTTCCATCTGAAATGCGCAAGGAAACATTCTCTTGCAAGTCTCACGTCATTGTAGGATGGAATTCATCCACAGCACATATACTCAACCAACACATTTCACTCAGAACACTTGAATAGTGTCTGTTTCTTCATTTATACATGTTTGTGTTGTCTGTTTACAACATCTTTGTAAGTAAATGTAATGCATTTATGCAAGTTGGAATGCTTTAGGTTTGTGCCTAAATGCAGAATCGAAATTGCTAAGTTGAATGATTCCATGAAGGAATTGTAATTTTGAGAATTTGGTCTTCATTTTCCCCTGGTAAAACAGCATATATTAGGTTCCACAGTAGCCCAGGAGTCTAATCTTCACACAGATGGAAACCTTTACCTACTCAAGTATTTAGGAGGGTAAAAGTTATTTCTATTCATATTTAACATTATCTGTTATTATAATATATTATATTGTTATATGTGTGGGTGAAGACATTTATATGCATGCAAAATGATTTTTAAAATTATGTTATGGTCTGATTTTGCCTTATGAAAGGCTAAGAATGTTTAAGAATTCACTGGTTAATGGTGCTAAGTCCACACTACAATCACCATATTCTTGCTTCAATTTTGGGGGTTATTTTTTGCAATTCAAGTTCCTAAATGTGAGCCCTCGATACCTATTTTGGTGCTAAACTATGGTGCTAAGTAAATTTTTAGTGTTAATGTCTTTAGTAATTTTCCTGTGTTCATTACATTCTTGACTCAGAAATATTAATAAAAATCCTAATGTTAAATTAATCTTCACCAAAAATAGGCCAGTTAAATCTGTTTTATCTAATCATCAGCATTATTTAAGTTCTGCAGAATTCAAATATGTTTCTTTAGAAGTTACCCTTTCCTTTCTTAAAGAATTAGCTACCTTGCACTTCCCAAATTTAAGAATTACCCGAAGGTTAGAGGATTTTACCTGTTATTAACCATCCTGCAGGCCCTGGCGCCCTCTGCTGGTTGTGGAAACAAACTATTGATGGCTTCTTGGAGCCAAGTCAATGAGCCAAGTCATTGCCTTCTATAAAATTTTAAGTTGCACAATTCTGTTTGACTCCACTGATATCCTTTACTAAATGGATAAAAAAGGATTTATCCTGGCAACCTCTTTCTTAAATGATATTATTTTTACATGATTTTCCAATTCTAAATATGCTTATTAAAGTGTTGTTTTTTGTTTTTTGGTTTTTTTTTTTGCATTTTCTTTTTTGGGACAGGTATTGCTAAATTTTATTTTATTTACTATTTTTTTGGTTTATGTTACAATTAGAATTACAATTAGTAAAAAGAATTATACTTATGTCTCATTTTCAGGAGTAATTATTTTTATTTAGCACAGTACACAAGATTAAAAGAGATATACTAAATAACTGGTACATATATAAAAGAATGATCTCTCCATCCTTAATTGTTGGTGTACAACTCAGTGATGTTATTCAGTCATACTGTGGAGCAAAGCAATTTTATCATTATGTTCAAAGTCCTTCTAATCTATAAATGTACATTTCTTACCTACGGTGAGACTGAGTCTTCAAAATTAGAGAAGGTAATGAGTATTCTCAGGTTAACTTCCAGTTAGAATATAGCTTTGGGTATTGTAAATCATATGCTTTTGACATATTTCTTAAACTATGAGAGCATAACCAAATAAAATTTACTTTGAATATGTTTTATAAATTATTTTGAATAGAGTCTTTTCTATACTTTAAACTTTATATGCAAAGCCCCAAAGTACAATACGCATAATATGGACCTCACCTTTCCCCACACTTTCCTTAGTGCCAGGGAATATTACACTCTAGGCCCCAGAATTTCATCTAAAGAGAAAACATCAATTTAAATTACTTCCTATTTTTCTTAAACACTCTGCTAATGAAAATGAAAAACAAGAACCCATAATCCCTAAGACATTTGAAAGCCTAAATTACTTTGACTATTCATTTGAACACTCAGTTCACGTTGCCTGTGTTTTCAGCCCATTAATTTGAAAGAGAATCAAATGATGGGCTAAACTGGTGCTTTGGTTACATATTACAGCATCTGCTGTTTTGTTATTGGATGAGCAGAACTGTGGTACCATCCTATAGGTCAGAGATGATTGCAATGCATATATTTAAACAGTATGTTTTTAAAACATATAATATGTTTCAAATATTTATATAGTTTTAAAATGTATTGTATCATTTGAATCTTCTAAAAAAATGAATTTGGAGAGTTTGATTCAGTGCCTAATGCTGGGGTGGTGCCTTCACTGTTGTGATATGCCGTCAGAAATGTGTACATATATTACTTTATGTAAACTTCTGTCCTGATGAATCATAACAAATGTAGCATTTCGAGTCCACCATATTATATTTTATTTTAATAAAATTTTGTGATGAATTATTTCACCTAAAGTATATCTTATTTCTTATTTCAATAAATCTTAGATAGACTCAGAATCAAACAACATGATAGTCCTGCTAAATGACCTCTTTTTCTAAAGCTATAATTTTAGTGGATCACTTAAATATATCATTTTTCCTCTGTTTTCCTTTGTCTTTCCTTTTTCTACTTCTTGATCACCTGCCTTCTTTTCCTACTAAACTTAAGAAGATATTTGCAGGTACCCATGTAAAGGAAGGCATGAGGAAGGTCTCGGCAGTTGCCTGTGGGTATCTTCTTACCACGCACACAGAGGAACTGGGAGACACCGCTGGCATTTCTAGGACAAAGGCACCTTCTTGGGCCATGAGTCAGGTCTCAATTTCCAGGGTGGCTCCTCTCTTTGATAACGTGGTGGATCTCTTGGGCCAGTTCCCTTGAAATGTAACAGAATCTAAGATTTTATATAAATTTATCTCAGATACAATATAAGTCTAGAAACTTCACTAATTTAGACTTTTCAAAGAGGGCTTCCCTCTGCTGTTCTTTGCCATCTCTATACTTCTCTTTGCTCATAGTCTTTTTCCTATCACTTCCTCCTGTTTGAGGCCTCCAGTTTCTACTGACAACTTTGAGAAGTTCTTTCCATTTTCAAGGGAAATGGAGTGTGCTTGCTGATCTATATGCATGAATGTGCACACATGCGCGAGTGTGTGTGTATGTGGATGTGTGTGTGTGTGTGTGTGTGTGTGTGTGTCGCTGCAAGTTCTGAGCCCACAGACTAGGCCTGACACTAGTTTGGACCAGTAGGTGGGGAAAGAATTCATTTCCTGACATGGCTGAATGTGTTCCTGTGGGAACTGCCTCTTGCGGGCCACCTGACTCACCAGTGCCTTTCCAGACAGTAACTCTGGCTTCCTGACACCCCTGGCTCTGGCCATGTCTGTCTCAGTACACTGGACGGGGAACCAGTCCTTGTTGAACGGTCCCATGCTTGTCCTCAGGGGACACTCCAGGGTCCCCTCACTGGAAGCCTGCTTGGGGAGGGAGCATGCCAGCTTTTGAGAGAGGAATGGCCTTTACTAGGCAGGAGGGCAGGTAGGAATTGACTCTTTGAATTTCTGTGTACTACATTGAGCAATGAAATTAACTAGAATTTCAAAAATATTTTCTTGTGAAAACAAAAAGTGCATGAAAGTGGTATAAACCTGTTTCATTCCAAAAATGAAAAGGCATGTGAAAACTCTACAACGACTTAGAATTTGTCAGCTACAAACCATAGGATTTGTAAGTATCCTTTAAAATTATATATTCATTTTTTTCTCTTTGATCTAGCAACTGCTCTTCTACAATTCCTTACCAGAGATACATGGGCAAAAGATGGAGTGACATATATAGTGATATAAAGCATTATAACATTATTTGTAATAACCTATTAGCAAAAGCATAAACCGAGAGCACATCAAAAAGAGATCGATGAAATGATAGGTTCATATGAGGGAAGACTGTTGTCTCATTGCTTGGTAGTTAAAACAAAATGTCACACATGGGATGCTCATAAACTAGAGACGTTTCTCTCCCACAGATTGCAGGCTGGAAGTCTGAGATCAGGATGCAGGTCTAGCTCTGGTGAGGGGCCATGTGGTGCATGATGCCCTTCTGTTGCCAGAGGGTGGAAAGAGGGTGAGAGTGCTCTCTGAGGCCTCTTTTATAAGGACAGTAAATCCGCCCCATCTGCATGACCTCATCACTTCTCAGACGCTCACTTCCTAATATGATGGCTTTGAGGCTTAGTATTTCAACACCTGAATTTTATGAAGACGCAAACATTCAGTTCCTGACAATTATGCAGTTGAAAAACCATGAGAAAACTCTGAAAGTGGTTTCCTAGGATGCATTGTTAAGTAAAAAAGACTGCTACATGGATATATTCTTTTTTTGTTGTTTGTTTTTGTTCTTTGAGAAAGGATCTCAATTTGTAGTTCAGGCTGGCCCTGAGCTCAGCCTCAAACTTACATCACAGCAATCCTCCTGCCTCTGCCTCCCAAGTGCTGGGATTACAGGCGTGAGTCACCACGTGCGGCAATGTGGTATGGGGTGCTGATTGTTGCTGGGGTGAGTCTCCACACCCAGTGTTGTATGTGGTTACTGGGGAATTGAACCTGGGCCTTTGTGCTTGCAAGACAGGTGCCAGAACCACTGAGCTAAATCCTGGCCCTACATGGACATATTCTTATGTAGCATTCATTTTTACCTAGCAATGCATCCTAGGAAGCCACTGTCAGAGAGTTTTCTCACTGTTTTTTAATTGCATAATTGCCATATAAGAATATATCCAAATAGTGTGTAGGGGTAAATAACTAGGGGGAAAATAATGTGATGGTAATAAGAAAAAAAGGAAACAAAATTTATGTATATAGGGGGTGGGGGGCTGTAGGGTGGATAGGGGAATGGGAAAAAATGAGAATCAAGTCATGTCATACACTGGTACAAATTCTCAATGTTGAGTATGATGATGATGTGCATATATAATGTAGCAATAAAGATTTGAATTAAGCTGGCCATAATAAAATATTTTAATTAATTCCCTTAAGCAACTCACAATAATTATAACAAGATACAACAAAAATATTATGTATGTTTACATTTTAGGAGTGATTATATAAAAGACATATTGCCATGAAAAAAAAGAATATAACCAGTAAGTGTCATTGTAGGAAAAATTAGAAGTATGCATGCATTTGTAGCAATACTTGTTTTTAATTGCAAAAAGAAAAATAAAATAATGTATTTAAAAAGAATAAAATTGAATATTTCTGGGGATAGCAAGGTAGCAGAATAGACAGTCAAATATATTTTCAACAACCTTCAAGGACAATATTCTCAAAATATATCCTTAGTGGAACATAATGCAAAGGCAAGATTGCAAAGAAATACTGAAATTTGTTCAATAGTGTTTTGGTAAAGTATTAGTGGAAAAGAGGGGAAAAAATCAAAAATAAAGAGCTTAAGCAATTAAGACTTCTTTTTTCCAGAAATACATTATTCATTGTAAATGAAAAGAGATAAAATTTTAGAAAAAATTAAATCCCACTAAAATGGTAAAAATGAATATGAAGTGTCAATATTGTCATATTTTCTTTTGGAAAAATTAATATGAAAAATATCAGAAGAGTGAAGAATCATAGAAACTCTCTCGATCCAGTGGAAACAAGTGAGTTCAGTGCAGCAATTATTATGTCTTTGGCCCTAAGTAGGTAGCACTAGCTTCACCTCAGCCTCTACCTACTCCGAGAAACTACTGCTACTACCTTAGGCAAGTTGCTGAACAATAGGGGACTCATGCTGTCCCCAAAGTACACAAGACAACTATTGAGAGCAGTGCTTGGAAAATACAAGAGCTTCTATTTTTATTTAATGATATCTTCAAAAGAAAGAAAGAAATTAAGATTTTCTACAGAAAAATGGATCAACAGAAATTGTTCTCTGTTGACTAATGCATCCTATGACAAGTAGGATGTCTGAAGAGGAGACATTGGCAGTCTAAGGCTTCTCCACACCCTTGGGTGTCTGTTTACTTACTAATAAAGCTTTCTCATACATTACACTTTCCTGAACCAAATAGGATTAGCTATTTCTGGAACCCAACTTTGCCTGAACATTGACAAATGTTTTCAGAAAACTCCTGCAGAACCAAGACTGAAAATAATAACAAATGAACAAGTGAACACTGAGGCAATGTAACCACTGATAATTACCTTGCCTGTGACAACACGCTTTCTGTCAGTCACATTATGAGGTAAAATAATGATGACCTAATCACATCTGACAGACTGACCGAAGGAGTCAAAATTTCCAAGACGAGGTGGAATAATAAACATGCTATTAATGATTACATTTGCCTTGATTGATTTGTTGGTGACAGTTAAACTACCACAATTAGCAAATTTTTAAAGCCAAAATAAACATAAAATGATTCTTGAAGTTAGGTATCAAAAAACTTTTCAAAATATTTGATCACATAGCTCTAAAAATGTTAAATACTAATAAAATTAAAATCTTAAGTCATAGTAACAAGAATATCAAAATAAAATCTTGATAAATCAAAATATTTGTATAATTGATAGAATGTTTTAATGTTTTTATTTTAAACATTTCATTATTTATATTTTATAATAAACACAGTATACTGGTTCAGAGAATCTATGCAACCTAACATGTAATAAATAAATTAGTTTATCCTATAATTTGTAACATATATACCTAGTGGATGTGTGAGATTCAAAATTTTCTGCTGGTTTATATACACAGGGTAAGTTTGGAAGTGACTGGTTTGAATAGCAGGGCAGCTTCCTGTAATGCCACGGAAAGCAAGAGATAATTCCACACTGGGACATACTGCAGATATTAAAATTTGGAAGTTTATTCACATGCATAGACTTCACCTCCTAGTGAAGTGAAGCACCAAATTGAAGCTAAAATGGGCTTACGTAGAGAAGTTTAGTGTGGAAATTGAGTAAGTGGTACATCACAAGACAACTACATTGCAGGAGAGACAATTTCGTAACTCATAATTATCACTCTGTTCTGGGAAAGTTTTCTCATTCTGGGGAAGACAGCACAAGCATGACAACAGAAGCAGAATTTGCAGTTAGGTAAAATGTCTCATTCTTAAGGCTCTAATTGCTCGGGGTAGAGAGGGCAAAACTTGATTAAACATGCAGTAACTCTCGGGTATTGGGTCTCATATACGCTACTGGTTTTTGTACACAATCAAATCTTTGATTCTTGGTTGTCTTCATAGGACTCATAATCATTTGTAAGGGGTTCATACATTTGGTGCAACATCACAATTTCTATGCTGCTAACTTGTCTAGAAACATAATTAGTAATGTGTCAAAGTATGAAGGCCCCAATTAGAAGTATCTGAGTTAGAATAACCAAGGGGCTAACTATGGTAGGTAGTAGTGTAGTTAACCAAGGTGACCAGTTACAGATCCATTAACTGGGATGTAAGCCATTAAACCCATGTCAAGGAGAAACAGCTTCATATGGAAAAAAATAGGGCAAATCAGTGAAACATCCTTTTAGATATATAACAATGAAGTAAGTATATAAAAATACTAATTTTTGAGCGATTACAAATCCTCTCTGAAGTAGAATATTGCGTCCAGATAGGTTAAATATTTTTCCAAACTTTTAATAGACTGAACAATAATAAGCCACCTTTTGGGGTTATCTTTCTAGATAAGGAAGAATGATGTTGAGTGATGAGTTTCAGAGGGGGATTTTTTACACTTTGGGTGACAAAAATTTTACTGTGCAGGGCTGTTCCATGTCTTGAAAGCCATTTTTCACTAGGGTTCTTGGAGCACTGAGGGCTAGTAGTAGAAATTTCTCCAGGTTTTTCCCTATGGCGACAACCAAAATTTCCCCCACATATTTTTGAACAACCTACTGGAAAGGGAGAGGTTTGTTACATTCTACATTAAGAGCTACTCATAGAGGTGCTCATGAACAGACAATCAAAGCTAACCTGCTCTGAGTAGTAAATGAAAGTCCTCTGTGGGTGACTCAGCCCTAGATTTCACTGCAATGATGCATGTAATGCTTATTATTTTTATAAAGTTTTTTGAGGGCCAACTATATGGCAGATACTATTCCAGATTTTGGAGGCATGCAGCAAGGAGCAACAAAAATGTGTGTCTTTATCGACTGTACATTCTGGGAGAGGAGATCAATAGAAAGGAAACATGGAAGATGAGAGAGGGTAATAAGTGTTATGGAAAAAAGTAAAGTGAGTTGAAGTGTATGAAATACAAGACCAAAAAACCCATTTACTTTTACATAAGGGATGAAGAAAGGCAGAGATGTGATAGGTTTAATATAAATAGTCATGCAAATCCTATACCTAGGCTTACACTACATACATCTTGTAGGAAGAAGTTTCCAGGCAGAGGAGGAGGATGGTGAGGCCTGGTGGCAGGACCATGTTATGTATTTATAGTGCTGCAGCAAAAGGAAGAAGAAGAAGAAGAAGAAGAAGAAGAAGAAGAAGAAGAAGAAGAAGAAGAAGAAGAAGAAGAAGAAGAAGAAGAAGAAGAAGAAAGAAGAAAAAGAAAGAAGAAGAAGAAGAAGAAGAAGAAGAAGAAGAAGAAGAAGAAGAAGAAGAAGAAGAAGAATAAAGAAGAAGAAAGAAGAAGAAGAAGAAGAAGAAAAAGAAGAAGAAGAAGAAGAAGAAGAGGAAGAAAACAGTTCCACAAATGCAGTTGGATATCACGAATGATCAGATACTATGAGGTGGGTCATCCTGAGAACTCTGACTTTCCCTCTGACTGATAGCTGATGAGAGCTCTGAGCAGAAAAGTGTGATCATCTGATACAGGGCAGGAGCCTGGCTGTGTTTACTATGTTCAAAGGAGACTATAGAGAGGTAGGGAAGCCATCTTCACTGAAATTTGTTTTTGTATTTGTCAGTTATCATTTTTTTCCCTAGGATATATTTTCTCTTCTTTCATGCCCAGAATAGTAAATAGTAAATATAAAAAGAAGGTCACTGTCTTACTCACTGTTGAACCCTTCATTCTTCAGATTTATCAAATGAACCTTTTATAGTCACTGACTTCTGTTCCTGATTGCTCATTTACTCTGGCCTCTTTCAATTCATTCATTTATCCTCCAAATTGGGATTGAGCATATTTCACATGTCAAGCACTATTCAAAATAAAAAGCTGAGAGGCCGGAGATTTAGCTCAGTGGTTCCAGTGCCTGCCTTGCAAGTGCAAGGGCTCAGGTTTGATCCTCGGTAACCACATACAATACTGGGTGTGGAGACTCATGCCCAGCAGCAACCAGTGCCACATATCATAGTGCCGGGGGTGGTGGCTCATGCCTGTAATCCCAGCACTCAGGAGGCAGAGGCAAGAGGATTGCTGTGATGTGAGCTGGAGGCTGAGCTCAGGGCCAGCCTGAACTACAAAGTGAGAACCTGTCTCAAAAAAACCTAAAGAAAAAAAAGAAAAGAAAAAGAAAGAAAGAAAGAAAGAAAAAAGCTGAGTGTGTATCCACCAGAAACTTACATCACAGTAGCTAAGGGGCAGAGATAAGGAAATCACTGAGCATATCATTAAATGAGTGGTGTATTACTGTTGTTAAGAAAAACAGAGCTAGCTACACAATATCTATCATACATTCTGGAACTCATTTACACCTTCAGTTTTTCATTCTAGAGACATAATATAATGTTTACAGATCTGTGTCCTATTTATTTGACTTGTGAGTGTGTCCTCAAAGTACATCCATTTGAGTATATATGATTCAAATTTATCACTCTTTATGTCTAAGTAATACTCCATTTTATAAAAAAGAATTAAATCTTCTCTATCCATTCTTCCATTGATGGGCATTTGGATTGTTTCCAAGATTTAGGTATTACAAACTGAGCTGCTATAAACATGGGTGCACATATGTCACTGTGGTACAATTGCTTTTAATTGTTTCATGGATATACCTAGCAAGGTAATAGCAGGGTCAAGTAGGACCTTCAGAATGTATGACAGATATTGTGAAATAGGAAGAAAATGTTCAGGGGAAAAGGAGGAGTATAAAGGAAAATAAAGAAAATAAAAAAATTTGATATTAAAAACATGGAAATAAAACTTATGTATATCAGAGATTTGGGGTGGTAGGGTGGGCAGGGAAAAAGAAAAAATGAGAATCAAAATGTATCATGTACAAGTACAAATTTTAATGTTGAATGTAATCACAATCTATATGTAAAATGTACCAATAAAATCAATTTGAAAAAAAATAGAGTTGCAGTAGAGGGTAAAAGTTGAAGGAAACATTTGTCCTTCGGCTGTTGGTGGACACAGGGCCTCGCGGGTAAGATGAAATTGGAGTAAATGACTGAAAGGTTTTTGGTCTTCATCACAAGAAATTGTGCAAAATTTCTGTGATTTATTCACTGAAAATAGTACTTTTTAAATTCAATCTCTCTGTCCTATTCAAACCAGCACCTACGTTGCCTGTGCTGAAATTTTTCTCCTTGAGTCTTGCACTCTTCTGATTTGTTATCTGTGAGACTTGTGACAGATTCAAGTGATAAATCCATCTTTCTAAGGTGACTCCTGACACTCTGTTCATACTCATCTATGATATAAATGCAAACAATATTTATTTATTTATCTATAATTTTTTGGAAACAGTCTTACTTTGTAGTTCAGGCTTGCCCTGAGCTCATTATGTAGCCCAGGCTAGCCTCGAACTCACAGCAATCCTCCTGCGTTGGCCTCCCAAGGGCTAAACTTACAGGCATGAGCCACCATGCCCGGCATTGTGGTATGTGGTACTGATTGCTGGTGGATGTGAGTTTCCACAACTGGCATTGTTATATGTGGTTAGGAGGGATGGAACTCGAGACCTTGCATTTGAAAGGCAGGCACTGGAACCACTGAGCTAAATCCCTGGCACAATAATATTTACTTTTTTTTTTTGATTGAAATCTTTATTGGTAAATTACATATACACATCATGACTACACTCAACAATGAGAATTTGTACCAGTATATGACACAAATTAATTCTCATTTTTTCCCATAGCCCAACCCACCCTACCACCCACACTCCCTATATACATAAAATTTGTTTCTTTTCTTTTTTGTTATAATCTCATTATTTTTCACTCTTCACCCTATTTTACTTTGAGTATTTTCTATTTCACAATATATAACATAAAATTCTAGAACTCCTTTACATATTTATTTTCTCATACCAGAGAAAAGATACAATATTTACCTATCTGTGACCTATTTATTTCACTTATGAGGATATCCTTAAGATATGTCCATTTAAGTATAAATGATTCAAACTTATTTTTTATGGCAGAGTAATACTCCATTCTGTAGAAGAACCACAGCTTTCTTATCCAGTTTCCAGTTGATGGGCACTGGGGTTGTTTCCAAGATGTAGCAATCACAAACTGAGCTGCTATAAATATGGGTGCACATATGTCACTGTGATATGAGTCTTTTAATTCTTTTGTGTATACACCTAGCAGAGTGATGGCTGGGTCAAATGGGATCTCCAATCGTAGCTTTTTGAGGAATCTCCAAACTGATCTTCACAGGGGTTGTATGAGTCTACAGTCCCACCAACAGTGGAGAATGGTTACTTCTTCTTTGCAGCTTCACCAACATTTGTTGCTGGCTAATTCTGAAATGGCAGCCATTCTTTGTGGAGTGAGATGAAATCTCAGTGTTGTTTTCATCTGCATCTCTCGAATGACTAATGATGTTGAGCATTTCTTCATATGCTTCTTAGCTGCTCTTACTTCTTCCTCTGAAAAATATCTGTTCATTTCAGATGCCCATTTTTGAATTGGGTCGTTAAATTTGGGTGGGCTGATTTTTTTGAGCTCTTTATATATTCTAGATAGTAACCCTTTGTCTGAGGAACAGCTGGTAAAGATTTTTTCCCACATTGTTGGTTGCCTATTTGCTCTGTTGTTGGTTTCCTTTGCTGTGCAGAAGATTTTTAAAAAGAATGAGGTCCCATTTGCTGATTTCTTCAGCCAATTCCTGTGTTACAGAGGTTTTGTTCAAGAAGTCTTTCCCTAAGCCAGTGTCTTCAAGAGTTTTACCTAACCTGTTTTGCAGTAGGTTTAGAGTGTCTGTTTGAATATTTAGGTCTCTTACCCACTTTGATTTTAGCTGGTACACAGTGAAAGAGTTAGGTCTAGCTTTAGTCTTTGGCAAGTTAAAGCCCAGTTTTTCCAGCACCATTTGTTAAAGAGGCTATCTTTCCTCCATTGAGGGTTTTTGGCTCCTTTGTCAAAGATGAGGTGGCTCAGTGAATCTGGAGTAGTTTCTGAATCTTCTAGTCTACTGATCTTCAGGTCTGTTACTTTGCCAGTACCATGTGGTTTTTATCACAGTGGCTTTATAGTATTGTTTCAGGTCTGGAGTTGTAATATCCTCCACCATGTCCCTGTTGCTTAGAATTGCTTTTGCTCTTCTAGGTCTTTTGTGGTTCTAGATGAAAGTTTGGACTTTTTTCTCTAAATCTGTGAAATATGCTATTGGAATTTCAATTGGGATTGCATTGAATCTGTATAGTAGTTTTAGGAGTATAGCTATTTTGACGATATTGGTTTTTCCTACCCAGGAGCAAGGTATGTCTTTCCATTTTTTGATATCATCTTCTATCTCCTTTTTCAAAGTGCTATAGTTTTCAGAGTAGAGGTCTTTTACCTCCTTTGTTAGACTGATTCCTAGATATTTTATTTTTTGGGGGTGCAATTGTGAAAGGAACTGACTCCCCAATTTCTATCACAGTGGGTCCACTGTTTGTGTATATAAAGGCTATTGATTTTTGCACGTTGACCTTGTACTAGCTACATGACTAAATTTGGCGATTAGGTCCAGCATTTTTTAAATTGAGTTTTTAGGATCCTCTAGATAGAGTATCATGTCGTCAGCAAATAATGACAATTTAACTTTTTCTTTTCCTATCTTTATTCCTTTTATTTCTTTCTCTTGCCTAATTGCTATGGCTAATATTTCAAGAACTATATTAAACAGAAGTAGTGAGAGAGGGCATCCTTGTCTTGTTCCTGATCTTAGTGTGAAAGGTTTCAATTTTTGACCATTTATGCTCAAAACCCTACAGAAGATCAGAATAGATGGTCTCTATCTCAAACTAATAAAAGCTATCTATAAGAAACCATCATGCAGCATCATACTAAGTGGTCAAAAACAATATTTATTTTTAATGTCCTTGATGCTGTGACCAGAGTTCATATTTCTAAGAGTACATACTTTATATTTGTTCATTGGTCTGTAAATTCACACATTCTTTGAAGATGAATGAATTTCCTGATAGCAGTTAAACTCCTGCATTCCCCAACATCTCTGCTGACTTCTGTGAGGATTAAATCATCAGGATTTTGTTTCCATGTATATGAATATGTTTGTCCTCGATATTACAAGCTCTGGGGCTTTACTCTTAAATTCTCTGAGGCTTGGGTTTCTCCCGTTACAGTGATCTCTTTTCTTTGAGCAAAGATGGCCCTTGAACTCTGTTTCCATTTCTGCACTTGCATCGTTGCTTATCAACTCCTTTATTACATATTCATAAACATTTTAAAAATAGTGTACTGCAAGGTCAGTGCTAGGATTATTTTTATATTAGAAAGTATTAGCTCAGAGCAATCAGGCAAGTGTGACTTTTATAGAAAAACATGAGGATAAAGTTAATTAAAAGTGCCTGGAACATTAGAGTGTTGTAAATTCCATAACATGGTTTCATGTTATATTTATTTTACTAAAAGTGTTTTCAAAAGCAAATTACCTATAGGTAATTTCTACTTATTGTAAATTTAGGAATCAATTATAAGACCTGGTTTTCTTGTTATATTTTTGGTAAAATGTATCCTTAGAATTTAAATAAATAAATTTTAGTATCTCCATTGAGCAAATACTAGTCAGGACACTTAAAGCAGCCATTCCATCTCCTAGGTTATTTTTCTATAGAGGACACTGTACAAACAAAGACTGATTACCTTAGCACAAATAAAAATCATTTTCACATTTTTGTATATTAAATAAAATGCCCACATTGTTTCCATTCTGCTCACCTCCCTAGGGGAAAATGCAGCCAGTTACTGTTTAGTATGAAATGCACCATAACATGAACTTCCAGGAGAATCAGTTGTGCACCCAGGGAAGATCCAGGAGCTGTGGGTGGGTTTAAGTTTCAGCAGGCTTTCTGGGAGAGATTTATCTGAACCAAATCCCATCTTTCTATCTTTCTCATAATTCATAATCATAACCGAAGTTAAACACTCTTGTGGTTTCTGAGAATTTCCCCAAGGAGATGTAAAATTTTGCCCCTAAATTAAAAAAGCATTATAATGCTAATCAGAAGGCATAAAGAGCAAATTACACCTAAGCGCATCATGGTCAAATTGCTAAAAATCAGAAATGCCAAAAGACCTTTAAACAGCTATGGCACCAGGCAGGGTGAGGTAGCAGGTTTGCAAGTTCGAGCCCTACTTGAGCAAGGCATGGAGACCTTGTCTCAACATAACAAATAACAATATATCACAATATATCACAAAATAACAATATATCACAAGAAAAATAAACTTTAAAAATTAATTATTAAAGTTTCCATTAGAAGAAGCTGAACAAGAAAACAAAGTTAAAATTAATCTCAAAGATATTAAAATTCTAAATAAAATATTTAAATAGAATCCAGGAATATATAAAAGAATAGTTTTTAATGAATATTTTGACCAAGAGGTGTTGATTCCAGAAAATTTAAGTTGTTTTACCATGCATAAATCAATTAACATAATTCTCTTCATTGTTGCAATGAGAGATAATTCACATGTCTCCCAAAAAGAAGCAGAAATCTCACTTGGTGATATTCAACACACACACACACAAACACACACACACACACACACACACACACACACACATACACACACACACACACACACACAGAGTCAAAAAATAAATAGCGTCCTACAAAATGACAAGGAACTTTACCTGTGGATTGAAGCCTGGACTCAAGCTGAGTTCCCTTAGGAGCAGTTTGTTTGCCTTAGTTAGTCCCATAAAGAGGCTACCAATTTGGAATTCTGTTAAGTTCATTGATTCAGAGTTTTTAGGTCAGAAAGACAGGGTGGACTGGACTGGAGACTTCTGCATGTAAAGATTAGCTTGTAGGGAGCTGGGGATTGAGCTGAGCTGTTTTAGTGCCTGCCTTGCAAGTGTAAAGTGTGCAGTTTGATTCCTGATACCACAAAAGAGACAGACAGACAGATAGACAGACAGATAGATAAAAAGAGCTGGGGATTTAACTCAAGTGGTACCACACCTACCTTGCAAGCACAAGAGCCTGAGTTCAATCCCCAGTAACACACACACACACACACACACACACACACACACACACACACACAGAGACACATAGAGGGATTAGCTTGTGGTTATAAGTTCTCAAAAGTGATTTTATTTTCTTCCCACCTACCTGGCTAAGCTTTCCTGCTGTCCCCTCTGCAGGGGGTTTGCTTCAATCCTCTTTTAGGACAGTGGGATGCAGCTGGACATTGAGTCACCTATTCCACGGCCCATCTGCTTTTCCCTTCATGTGTCACTCTTTTTTCCTTTGTGTTGGCTCAGTGTCGCATTAAAGAACATAAGAATTTTACTACAGAATTTGAATAATTTTGTTTTCAAGAGCTTTTCAAAATGTGTACCGTGCTGCCGGAAGCAGGGCTGGATGCTTGCACAAACTTTAATGTGATCTCATACAAAGGGAAAGAAAGGGACTTGCTTAGCAGAGGCTGAGAAGTGGAAAAATTGGTAGAGAAAGGATGGTGAGCAAATGCCATGATGCAGTAAACAGAGGGAAAAACTGCTGCTCAGCAGCACTGGGGGGTGACCAGAGCTGATGAAAATTACTGGCATAGATCCAAGTGGCTAGAAGATTGTTAATGTTCTCTATACAAAGAAAGGAGAAATGTCTGAGTGGTGGATATGCCAGTTACTCCAACCTGATCTCAATGTATTGTACACAGTACTTTTATTGACATGTCATGCGATAGCTGATACATATGTGCAACTATTCTGTGTCATTTAGAAGTAAAGTATGTTAGGTCTGATGGGCAGCTTTGTTTGAATAGGGTTTGAATGGACAGCTACATAACATAAATAATATTTAGCTAGTAAGCTTACTAGTAAGCTAAAATTTAAACCCATGAAAATTAATCACTTGTTTATTATAACATTTTCTATCCAGCTTCCTTGACATAGTGATTAATCAATTTGAAAATGTGGTCTATACTGAAAAATGGCATTTCTTCTATACTGAATAATTAATTGTAGGTGATAATGACTACAATTATAATATTAAAATGATTGTAGAATTAAGCTAGTAAAGAAAACCAAAGAATAATATCTTAGATGGATTCTTCATATGTTGTTAGGTTTGCTCATAGCTAAATCAGAAGAAATTATCCAGGCTTTGGATCTATCATTTACTATTGAACCACCACCTCAGGATTGAGCTCAAGTGCTACTGCACTGCTTTGCAAGTACAAGGGCCCGCGTTCGATCCTTAGTACCACCCCTGCAAAATATTGAGTCACCAGGCACTTAGCATAGTATGTTTTTACTTCTCTTTGAAGCTAGCCATTTTGTACCAAGTAAACTAATTTTTTATGTACTCACATAATTTTTAGAATAAGATTCTCTTATAGCTTGGCTTTCCTAAGTCACAATGTATCTTTCTTTTTTTAATTTTAGTTTTCTTGAATGTTTGTCCACATTCTAGATTGAAATATCTGAATTAATTGTAGTACTTAGAAATTTTCTCTTTTGGATAGCTAATCAAATTTTAATAGTTTATTGAATGGAGATTTTCCTCTCCACTGATTATTAGTCCTAGTAATTCAAGCTTTTACATTTAGAGTATTGAGAAAAAATTCCAGTATATATTTTAAAACAGTAATGAGAATACCTTCGTTTTTGTGCACAGTTAGAAAACCTCCTAACACAAACACAAACACAAACACAACACAGACACATTGGTTTTAGTTATTTTAAATATGTATTTGGATCCAACAACTTATGAATGTAAGAACAGCTTTTCAGTCTGCAATTCTAAATGTTGAAATAAGTTAGAGTCCAAAGTGAATATTAAATCCAACTAATATGCAATTTCAGTACCATGCAATAAAATTTAAATGGTTATAGAATTTTAAATAAATGCTATTCTACTATTCCAGAATCCAACTGGAGTTGGAGAGAGGGGGCATAAAGCATTGGAGGTCAGAGGGTATGGAGGGTAACATCCATATGACAACAATCACAGACTGACATGAACCCGCACTTTACCAAATTTGTTTGTTTTTCAGAGATATTTAAACAAAGGAATTGAATCTTCAGTTTGACTTAAAGACCTTGGATTTTATATCAATGAATTTTCAAACAAACACTGGTAGAGCAAGTAATATAAAGGACCATGCAAAGAAAGTGCACAAAATATCTTTATTGCTGTTATTTCATGTTATAAAATGTTGATGAATTAGAGAAAAAACAGGTACAGTTGGCAGTGCATTTACACTTGAGATTTCCACGTGGCCAAAAAAGAGAAAAGGAGATAGACCAGGAAGACAAGAAAGAGAGGGAGGGAAGGAAAAGATTCTCCTAAATTTCCATGGAGAATTGAGGGGTCTTGAGAAACAACTAACTTATCTGCTAAAAAGTATGTACTGTCTTGGAAGAAGAAACTGTCAGACAAGGAAAACAATAAACACCTCGCTCAATATTAGTAATAAGGAGAAAAGTTTGTCTTTCCAGTTCTAACCTGTATGTCTTCTTACTTGTCATTTTGGATTTTATATTTATACTTGTTAAATGAAATATGGCACTTAGGGATTTAGACTATGAATGATGAAATATCTACTCTGACATTTCCCCCTAAAGGCATCTGCATGTTCCTTAGTAATGTCATGTCACCACCTAAAAGGACCCTCTTGACTCAAGTTCAACTGCTAAGCTTAGGAAATAGCTGTCGCATGTAAAGTTCTCAGTCCCTAATATGATCATTCCTCTCCTTAAAGCAAGGGCCAGGCTTTATTTGTAGTAGTTGTCTTGAAAGCAATTCCCAACTAATCCAACTAATTTTCTAATTTTCCTCCTTTCTTTTACTTTTTTCCTCTGAGATCTGTTAAACTGAGGTTAAAAGAAATATCACCAATAAACTACTGCCGATTAAATGCAATTATCCTTTGTGATGGCAAAAATTCTAGGCCATAAAAAAATTTCCAGTATTTGAAATCAAAGTACGAAGGCATAAAGATTATTTTCCATTCAGTCATTATTATCTTCCTTGGATTAAATGTTTCAATTTCACTAGATTTTTCAGATCTGTTTCTTTTCAGAATTTTGCTCAAAAGTTGCCTGTTTTTTGCTTTTCAGAACAAATAAGATTTCCATTAACCACGACAATTTGGCTGCTTTTTAGGCAGAGATCTCAGCTCCTGCTTGTACATAATTTTTCATAAGGTAGAGAAGCAGCATTTGGCATAAAGAGAGTTTTTAAAACAACAAAGGAACAAAGCTTTCATTTTCTATGATCCACAAATAACAAATCTCTGTACTCAGTGTATTAGTCTATTTAATTTTTTGAGGAATTAAAAACAAGGAACTCTCTACTTCCGACTGCAGATTTGTCTGTGGGTTCACCTGATTTCAAAATACCACCCCCCATTCCACACCATACTGAATGGAAAACTGGATGTCTTCTCTCTAAGGTTCCATTCACTCTTCGTGTTCTTTGAGGAGGCATTTACTTTATTGAAACAGTGACTGGAAAAGTGTTTCAGTGCCTGAATGAGTTGCTCTGTTTTTAAGTTTAGACATGATGCTGAGGCCATCCTTGCTCAGCACTGAATGGTCCTTGTTTTAATTATTCCATCCTCCTTTTCTCATTTGGTCTTGGTCTTGTTGTTGGCACAATCTTTCTAAGGAGTACATGAGATTTTTCCACAGCTTACAGACAATACTCTTGTCTTCATAGTCTGGCTGTTTGATTACCAGATATCAAGGGCATTTTTGTGGAGTCTTCTGCAGTAGGACCAGGAAAGAAAGATTATATGAGAGGCCTTTGAGGACTTATGACTTGTCCCATTTCAGCTTCTTATGCTCTATCCCATTACTCTCCAAGTAAGCCTGTTATGATTTTTTCTGTGCTAGTATTCTTTTTTAAAAATTGATTTTATTGGCACACTTTATATACACCTTATAATCATAATTGACATTGAGAATTTGTACCAGTACATGGCACGACTTAATTTTCATTTTTTCCCATTCCCCTAAACTCCCAAATCCCTTCCATAGACACAAGCTTTGTTTCCTTTTTTTGCTAGATTTCTAAAAGTTCCAGATTATAGAAGAGGCAGAATAGCTAAATAACTCACACCCAAAAGCTTTGCTTGAATCTAAGTTTGAGATGTGAGGAAATAATTTATTCTCAAAGTCTCAGTGCTATAGTTTAGATCAAGAGTGACCTCAAAACTCTCGTGCCTGCAGAGACCAACTTTTGGAAATGATCAGGCATGTGGGTGCATTGGTGCTGAATGTGACAGTGCAGATAGGGCCTGGCTGGAGAAAGTGGACCACTGGGCGCATAGCTCTGTTCCTCGCTCCTTTCTTTCTGCTTCCGGGCATCATTCCTCTGCTTAAGTCTTTCTACTGTGCTGTCTCTACTTGGGGGCCTGCAACCATGGACTGGAATGTGAGCCAGAGTAGAGCTCTCCTCCTTTGAGTGTGGGAATCAGGTGTTGTGTGCAAGCCACGAACAAGTGACAAAGATACTCCATTTACTCATCTGTAAAACAGTGACAAAAAATCCTCATAAAGTTGAAATGATTAAAACAGTTTGAATTTATAAAGAAATCAAACTGTCTGACATTTAGGAACACTCTGAGTTTTGTTCTTGAAGAAAAGATAACAATTTCTTGGGTGTATCTGCCCATTTTACCATATACTTTAAGTGAGCAATAGTCCAAAAATTGTTTCAGTGCATTCTGTCCTTAATTGTGGATCTATTCTTCTCCTCTGCTATTTTATTCTGGAAACTTTTGAATGAATACATTTTCATCATTCAATATCCAATTTAAGTAGCAGCTCATTAAAGAGGCCTTCTGAGTAGTGCTTTGTAAAGTCCCTGCCTGTTGTTTTCTGTCTTTGAATTAATTTTTTCCTCATAGCATAATTTATTTATATTGTATTTATTTGATAGATGATTTTCTGGTTTATCCACTAGATAGGAAATTTAATTATAGTGGATTATAAAACTAAGTGCCTCTGTATATATAAATATAGGTATAGACACACACACACACACACACACACACACACACACACACACACGGAAAAACAGAGAAATATTGTGAGGTCTTTAGAAATAACCCAAAACCCCACTCATTACATTTGTTTCCCTGAGAGAAACTGGAAAAATGTAGATAGATATTTTCAGGAAATCTTCAGAACTATTTTCCTGCTTTTCCCAAAATATCTCTAAATTGACTCAATATTTCATAGTCTTTTTGATTATTTTGACATCTGCTTCTAATTCTGTTGTATTATGGTTTGAATTAGAACTTGAAATCACTTGAGATTTAACTAAGACACTACCTTAAATATAATATATTAGCAAGTAGATTTATCCTCCTGATTTAGGGAAACGACTTGAGGGAATTCAACTGTAAGTTCTCCCTTTACTTGCATAATTTCCTAAGCTTCTTCAGATGTCTGTTATTTGCTGTAGCATTTAAAAAAAGAAAAGAACGGAGAGGATGATTTGATACATTGGACTATATGCCCCATAAATAACTAATAATGCACAAATGGTTCCATAATTTCAAATCAATTCAATCTAGCCAATATTTTTTAAAGTACCTTGGAGCAAATATAATGAAGTAGGTTGCTATCATGCTTTCTCACTCCTTGGGAAAAATACCTGACATTCACTAGTTAAAGGAAGGAGGAAGGTTTATTTAGCTCACAGTTTGTAGAGGTTTCAATCCATCATTAGCTGATGCCAGGGCAGACATCATGGCAGAGGAGCATCGCTGAGAAGGAACAGTCCATGGCAGCATAGGCAGGAGGCAGCCAGAATCTAGTGGTCTATTATTATTATTATTATTATTATTATTATTATTATTATTATTATTATTACTATTGTTATTCCATTCAGGTTACAAGCCTATTGTTTGATACCACCCATACACAGGGTGAACTTTCCCACCATCCATACTCAGAACTATGGTAAATGACTTAGTGGGCTAATTCAGTTTTTATACCTAGAATCTAGTATCACACAACCAAGATCCAGCCACCTCCTAGAAGTTCCGCCTATGAACACCTGAGGGCTTAGGAGAACATCTAGATATAAGCGTTAATATTTACAAAGGATACAGGATCATAAAGTGCAGTCCAGGATAGGTAAGGTCACATAAAAAGTAACACATATACATTACCAATTACATTATGATAATACTACTAGTATTCAAAAACTAGGAAGGTGCAGGAAAAATTATGTAACTAATATTTCTAATAGTTTAGTCACTAGACATCACATTTTTTCAGTTATTTCATTTAATTTTTAAATTATATTATTGAAGAGTACTTTTCCCAACTGTATTTATAGTTAAGACAGCATTGAAAAAATGTAGAATTGGAAGTCTCTGTGAATTTGTAGACACATCTCATTGAGTGATAAAGTCAGGTTCTGGCAGGATGAGTCTGTTAGGATGAGCCATATTCAAGATATATAAGTGATATCATAACAAAGAAGCAAACAATTTTGAATTAGTCCAAACCATCCATTAACCAAAAATATATATGTTCAGATCTGTACATTAATTTTTTAAAAATATAGTGCCTTAAGAATTAAATATATTTTAAGTGACAGTACCAATGCATGACAGAATACTCCAAGGCTTTATGTACTTGTAATTATGGCCTTAGAAGCTGATTATTTCTTAGCTAAGCTGTTTATCAGTTGTTGTTGGTAGCACTAATGACAGCAGTGATAACAATCGAAAGCCAGTGTTCCCAGAAGAGTCACATTCTCAGCTCTAATGTTAGATATGTTTTCACTTGGGCAGTGCTCTCAAGGAAAGATCTTGAAGAGAGTGAAGTAGCCTAAAATTTTACAAGGATTAGACCTGAACCACATAGTATAAAATTCCAGAGTGGGAGTTACCCTCTCCAATGCTCACCAGAGGGCCAGAGACATTGGGCAGAAAACTCTCTCACCTGGGGGGTGTGCTTGCTCACCTATGGTGCCAGATAGTTCTGCATTTTCTTTCTTTTTAGTACCTGGAATAATATTTCTGAAAAGATGAATGCAAGTAGTAATTTAATAGGCAATTAAATTGTTAGAAATTTGGGGGATTTTTTAAAAACCAAAAAAAAAAAAAAAAGTGAAAAGCTTACTTTCATGAATTTTGTTTCTCCAGTGTAACAGTCCCAGAATGTAAATAATGTAAAAAGCAAAATATGGGAAAGAGGACATAAACCAGGGAGGAGATCATTTGGAGATGGGGGAAGGGCTCTAGAGAAGAAGAGAAAACATGAGGGAAGAATAATAAATGACCCACATCCTGGTATGTTTATGCAGTACCCATTTCCCAAGATGAATGTTATTACTATACATTTGAAACAAATGCTAACAAATAAAAAGAAAATACCCTGCCAGCTTTTAGCATGCAACAAGTTTTAAACTATCCAACTTGACAGGTGTGGACAGAGGTATGTACTTGTGAAACTATCACTGTGGTCAAAATAAGGTGTGTATGGGTCACACTCCAGCCTGCCATTGCTCTGTCTCAGTGCAGTTCTCAACCTCAGACTCTACCTGTGTTGCTAGATAACTTCTGTCATCATAGGGTCTTATGTAAATGAGACATATCTAAGATCTGAGGTGTACAAAGATGAAACAGTCAAAATAAAACAAATAGATATTTTATAGTACAGTTCAATTTAGTTAAGCATTTAAAGAAATAAATTCACAATTTCAAGTCTCTCTTGCTCTTTCTTTATTTCATCTGCATTTCTTTTTCTTTCTGGTATTAAAAATTGAAGCTAGAATGCTGGTGTTACAGGAACGCATCATCGTCCTGGCTTCCATTCTTACAGTATCAGCAAAAATGAAACTGACTGGCAAGTTCCTAATAAACATCCTACTGATGAACAGCCTGTTGTGTACCTGGACACACATCTCAGCTTTCATCCTGAAGAAACCTTCAAAATATTATTTTCATTGTAGATATTTCATTTCTGTTTAATAATCTCACGTTTTTGATATACAGAACAAGATTTATTAAATATTTTAGATGAAGGAATTCTGTCCTCTATATCATGTATTTAGATAATTTAAGAACAATTCTCATAACTCTTTATTCTGCTTTTGTACAATGCCTGGCTTGTAGAGTATTAGTAAATGTTAACTGATTGGTTAATTGATTGGTTGACTATATGAGCAAGTGCATCAGTGAAGGTCCATTGAATTTATTGTTGGGATAACAAATGTTTGATAATCTAAAAATGATTATATTCTATGTCAATTTATGTCAACCTAAACATATTAGTCTATTTTTGACTCTAGAACTTCCAAATTTACCTAGAAACATTGTTGACTTTATAACGAGTCTCTGTTTTTATGCATATAGGAAACTGGACAGGGCTCTGAACAAATCCACCAAGTATGAAGAACGGATATTAAGAGAAAATTATATTTGAGCCATCATGATTCTTTTTTACAGAGGAAGCCTTCAATGTCCTTTGGAAACATAGGAAGGTACTGAATTCTCAGGCATAGGGTCAGAGGGGCGGAGGAAGACTGCGAAGATCACGAAGTGATTGCAAGTAAGAGCTTTACCAATGGGAGGCACCTTAGGCAAAGCAATCGCAGACACCAACAATGAATTTACTAAGTTTATTATTTCTCCGATGAGTGACACAACTCTCCAGGAACCTCTGTAAATTTCTGTAAATTCTTTTTAAAAAACATTCTTAAAGCTGTGTTTGGCTCACTAGCATTGAAAAGCACATTTGCTAATCATCTGATTACACCTACCTTAACCAATGAGCATAGGTATTCTTTTCCTCAATATCCAACAATATCCAACACAGGTTAGCTGCTCTGCCATCTGGTCTTCCCTTGTATTCAACAACACGTTTGTGCAATTCCGGACAGCGATTTTTTTCTTGGTGAAGAGAAAGTCATGAGATTTTTATCAAAGTAAACTAGCTTGTCAAACCTGTGTGAGTCATTTAAATAAAGATGCATTCTTCACAGGTTTTATGAGTCAAGGTAGAAACAAGTAGTGGAAGGGAGAAGGGTGAAGTAATTTCAACTCCCTCTACAAGGGAAAAGCACTGAAAGGTCAGGACTCGGAGTGCATGAGAAATCTAGTGCATCAGGGATTATATGGAGTTTCGTTAGCATACAGTATCCATGGCTCCGGGAGGAAAACGAAAATGTTATAGTTACCTTCTGACTATCGTGAGTTCTTTATCTTGTACAATGCCTGTCTCTGTGTCACTCCATCTCTTAGAGTCCACCAATTACGGGATGAAACCTCCACAGTGAGCTAAATAAATCCTTACCTCTTTAACTCTGGCTATCAAATATTTTGTCTCAACAATGAGAAGAGTAACTGAGATAGTGAGTGAAGTGCGACATATGTTAATTTGCTTTATTTTAGAATTTCATATTCTATACGTATATCAAAGTGTATGTCCCATAATTTTATACAATTATGATCTGTTAACCAAAAGTAACAATAATAATAACATTTCCAAAAGAAATAAAGTTAGTGGAGACCAGCTAATACTACCTTGATAGTCATGATGTTAACGAGTAACTTTAAGGGTGTAGCAAAAGCTCAACATGATCAAGAAAATTAATTTATACAGAACATGTGTGAGATGAAATCTAAACAGTCATTTAAAGATATAGAAAAATAGAGTCAGGAGGGAAAGAAGGAATTCAACTTTCCATATGCTAAATTAATTTACTAAATCAAACAACTATTAGGAAGAAAAATGAAATAAAATAGAATTTATTAGAAAGGTTATTATAGAAAAAGGGCTGAGTAAATAATAATTAGAGAGTAACCTACTTTCCTCCAAAATTTTCAATTCTTTTGCACTAAGTCCTATGACTTAATTTCAAACAATAAAAATATAGGCAAAACTGGTGGCAGTTAGAATTGGACAAATATCTGAACTATTTTTTCAAATGTTTTGGGTTTGGCAATACTTTCTAGTGTGTTTCACCAAGCCATTTGCCCCTTAATTTTTAAATACTCATATATTCCAAGGGAAATATAATATGTATCTTTCTGGTTCATTCACATATAACTAATGAAAACTTCATTTGTAAGAGTTAGCATGGCTAAAGTTCTTTCTTTGAGGAAGTCATGTTTCACTTACATCAAGCGCTTCTAATACAATAGGCTCAAGATCTCTACTAACACTTTGCAAAGCTAAAATGATCTCTAAAACTGGAAAGCCAATCAACTATTGGGTTAATTTGTGGAGGCTACATTATTGAGGAAACCCCATAAGTGAGTCAGGGTCTTGTTTAACTCTCTTTTGTCCCTTTTTATGTGGCACTGTTCCCGATGTTTAAAGTCTATCTCTGTTTCTCAGCTGTCATGAACCAAGCGTCTTCACTTCACCATGCCTTCTACCTGGGATTGCCTGCCTAGAGCCTGTCACCACGGACTGAATCCTCAGAAACTATGAGCCAAATGAACTTCTCCTCCTCTAAATTGCAAGTGTGAGTTATTTTGTACAGGAAAACACTAATGACCAATATATACATCTACCTAATGTAGACAGTGGTGGGGTATCTTAACTGCAAAATCAAACTTAAAAAAAAAAAGGAACTAATAAACATATGTTTTCTTAAAATTGTCTACAATGTACATGGAAGAAATAGAAACCTCCTAAATCCTAATCTTAGGAGTTCTATAATAATATCAGTTTCCAAGAATTAAAAGTATTTTCTTTTAATCCAAACAAGTGTCTAAGAATGAGAGTTAGAACATTTGTCTTATTTTATTTCACATGAATACACAGTTGCATATTATTGTCATACTAAAATATTAATTTCATAAAAATGTCAACTGAGGTCACCTTTTTCACAATAATAAGCCATCTTTGTACTTGACTATAAAGAAAACTTAGAGAAGCCTTAAATACCAAGATGTTTTTGCATTTCTCTGAAAATTCAGGAATGGTGGCATATTTTGCATATGGTGGCATATTTATCTTTTAATAGAGGCAGTCTGTTTGGAATTGAATATTCAACAAAGGCAGTGGGTCAAGGCTTTGTTGCCAGCATTTGGCAGTATTAAGAGATAGTGGAATCTATATAAGGAAGTGTGAGGAAAATAGATCATTGGAGAGAAGTCCTTGAAAGAAACATAGGGTTGTTGGCCTCTCCTTACACTTTTTGCTTTCTGGTTACCATTAAGTGATCAACTTTTCTACACCACGTGATTCCTGCCTTGCTTTTTGCCTTGCTGCGTGCTCAGAATCAATGGAGCCAACCACTCATGGAATGATCTCTGATACAAGAAGACAAAATAAATCTTAAAATAATCTATCTGAAATATTTTGTCCCAATAATAGAAATTTGACTAACAGTGGATTAACAGAAAAGTGTTTCCTAGAAGTGTGGTCATTAATAAGACTATAGTAGAAAATATAGTTCTGAAGCTTTTAGAATTGGTTTATGTGAGGGTTTTGGAAAAGTTTGGAGAAAGAAGCTAGAGAAATCTTAGAACACTGTAAGCAGAACTTAAAGGTTATTGTATCAGAATGTTTACAGGAAAGCCAACAGTAAGTGCTATTGTAGGGGTAGAGATCTGTAGGCAGGAAGGAATGAAGTAAGGGCCTCATCAGGTTTTTTTGCTAATTATGAGTAGAAAGAGTTCAAATTGGACTGAGAGGAGCCTCTCAAAGAACAAAGATACAAAATGAAGAAAAAAAACAGATAAAAAAAGGCACCAGTGGCATAGGGACTTTCATCAAAGGACCAGAGGGTTGACTGACAGGTAGAGCATAGAGGAAGCCAGGTGCACAAAACCAAGACGTCTGCCTCTTCCCATCTCCAGTAAAATGCATAGGAAACAAAAGTGGTTGGAGAGCACGCTACCTAACTTAAAGGAAAACTCTTATATAAACATATTATACATGTATTGCCATTCTAGGGAACATTGCTATGCTGGATATGCATGTCCCTTTGATCATTAAGTTGACTTTGTGTAAGATTTCTGCTTGCAAACCTATAAATCTCAGAGACAAGGACCTGATAAAGACAAATGGGCAGGAAGAAATCAAACAAAGCCTACCAAGGGAGTGTGCACATAAGCAGTGGCACATAGGTTAGGGCTTTGTGGCCTTCAACTCAGCCAGAGACAGCCCAGAGACCCAATCAGATTGTGACAAGTTCCAGGCACTCATGTAGGATAAAGAGTCCCTATGATTTTATAAAAAGAAGGCAGGAACAAAGACATATGGGAATCCCTCTTTGGGAAAGCTTTCTGGCTTCTACCTTTTCCTCTTTATGAATAGTGTCTTCTTTTCTTAAACTCCATCCCTTTAATTCCTTATTGGTTTACAGTCCCAGTTAGCTGTTCATCCTGGCAGCTCTCACCCCCTGGATGTGACATTATGGTGATGAAATTTCAAATTAAAATGGAAACTCTACTGGGAATTGCAGTAGAGAACAATAGGAACTTGGTTACGTTTTCTCCATGCCTTGCGACCTCTTGAGCAACTGAGTTTAAAACAGATGTACTTGTTTAACTAGCAAAAGAAAAGTCAAGGTAACGCAACATTGAGTTAGCATCACAGCCAATGGCTGCTTTTAGCTAAATTTACAATATGAGTTAGGAACACAAAGGAAAAGAGCAGACAGACTTGGAAAACTTTACAGCTTGGCAAGAGTAAACTGAAAAGAGGCAGATGTAAAGGGCTGCCAGGGAGGGCACAGTTGCTAAAGAAATTAGTACCATTAAAAAGCCAAGCACTTTGCACCAGGACAATACTGGTAGGACAGGTGCCTTGAAGACATTTTGGGAATGGTCAAGACCCCACCCATTTCAAGCCCAGAGGTCTAAAATTGTTTTCTCAGTTCAAATATTTTAGTTTGAAAAGAGAGCTAGCCCTGTGGTGCCCTATCACCCAGTGTTACCTAAGCAATTATTTCTCCATGATTCATTTTTCTCTTCTTCAGACATCAATGCACTGAGAGGCCTCTGCAATGCTGATTCAAGTAGACTTTGGTACCACTTATGCAACTGATAAGTAACTTCCAATGTGATTATAAAATGTTTATTGTACCTCTTATTTCTTTTTCTGTGACTCACACAGGAGTATGAGTGTGGGTACCATGCTGTCTATCACAAAGACACTAACATCTCTCCCACCTTTCTTTTTTTTCAGTCTCTTTCCTTATACTTCAACTGGAAAATTTATTAAGATCTTATGATTAAAGACAAGCACTACAAATGATATCAATGGAAGTTTTTAATTAATTGACTATTGCTTCATCAAATAGCTGCTAGATGTAGCTTATGCTTACAGAGTATATAATAATTCTTAAAATATTAACGTGTATACTGAGCCCAATAACTTTGTATTTATTCTATACATATTCAAAACTATTTCCTGATTCCCTCTAATGTGGTAAACATCATTTACATTGTTCACCATTTGAAATAAGAGATTAAATAATAGGCTTTTGTAGGTCATTTTCTTAGGAATCCATGAGAAAAAAACCTACGGTCATCTTAATTGATGCAGAAAAAAAAACAATAATTGTTATCATTAGAGATTGAGACCATTTTACCAATTTAAATTTTATTTTTATCTGCCTATAAGCACAGATGATATTCTGATATTTAAATAGAATAAAAATTGCTCTGGGTTACAGTCACTGTGTCCAGAGCATACACTTGGGCTTCTCAAGGGCTTTAAATCACATGTGCATTTGCTTCTCAAAAGTTTTTCCTTTCTGGTTCTTTTGTTTCTCCTTCCCTGCCAACTCCTCCGAGACTTTTCTTGGCATCTTTCCTCTGCCTGCTTTGAAACGTTGTGTGGCTTACTGCTTTACTGTAAAGCAGTAAAGCTTACTGCTTCTATTCTTACTGCCTTACTGCTTCTATTCTTTTCAAGAGGATTTTATTTACTTTTTCATACTGTATTTGACTACAGATTGAAGAGTCAGTGATAATTCTTTATCTCTAGATTCTTCTTCTGTTTTATCTTGTAGCAAATTACAACAAAAAACTAAAAATTTATTCCTGGAGATGTTGTAAACAGCACATATTCAGTTGGTCTAATGCTTACTGCATTATCTTTCTCTAAATTTTCTTTCCTTCACCCTCTTATTTTTCTCTTCCTTCTTTTCTTCCTTCATGTCCTTCTATAGATACATAATTTGTGCATATGTTAAAAACAGTATAGTCAGTACAAAGTAATTTTTGAGCTACATCTTCTCTTACCAGTTAAGTGTTTCCACATAGATTTGTGGAATTAATGTGTATATCTTGTGTGTTGACCATTTCTGGCCCAAATGATAATGCAACAGTTTACATTTTGCTTTTCCTTAGTTAGTATATTTTGGAAATTAGTCAATATCAATACATACAGATATGATTCATTGCATTTAACAAATATAAAATGCATACATTTTTATATACATGCTCTAACTTAATAATGAAAATTTCAGATATTTCTAATTTTCACTACTACAAAAAATTCCAAAATAAATGTTGACATGGATAGTGTGCATTTATCTGAAGATTTAATGTATAGCAGTATCTATTAAGTCAAAGGTATGTACATTTGTAATGTTAATAGATATTGCTTAATTTATTTGCAATCTACATTTATATATTGGTCAAGATATTATTTTATATTAAACAGTATGCCTGCATACTTAAACAATGTGATTTTTTATGATATAGTTCACTTATATCTCTCATCTTATAAATGGCTTTCAATTTAAATTTTTAAAAACTTCAACTATTTAGCTATTGATTATTAGTTTTTGCTTCCACATTTGAATAATTTTTATTAGTATACATAGTACATATAATAAAATTAAATATATTAGCTTTATCTCTAGAATATGTATTTACTATATTTTTCCCATTTTAATTTGTCTTTTGTAACTTTTCATTATGTATTAGAATCTGTTATATTTTGGTGAAATAAAAATTGATTTTAAGATACTGAATTTATTAAACAATGTGAAAGATTTTCTATTTTGCATTATTATGAAACAGAATAAATAATATGAGAGTTACCAATCTTCAAATGTGATAGGAATGATCTATTTTTGTCTTTGGAGTCTATTATTTTCAGGAGGAGTAGATCTTTAAATACTTTGTGTGCCTTTGTTTATATCTTTTAATTTCCTAACCCTGTGTGTGTAGTTATGGCATAACATTTTCACTGTCAAAATGAAGTGCATAACTTTTGAGTAAGACAGTTTAATAATTCTTTTCATACACTAATATCTGTGGACTATCATTTGTATTTTTTGTGTTATATCTATGTTCATTTCTGAGTACTTTTAATTTTTTGGCATTTTAAAAGTTTAGCCATAGAATTTGTATGTATTTGACGCTTCCCAATTAGTCAGTTTTATTTTACCATTACCTTTTTCTATGCTTCTGGTCATTTTTTAAATGTTCTCAATCTTAATTTAATTATATACTTAATTATTCATTTAAGTTTATATATAATTTATTATTCATTTATATAATACATGTACATAATATATTATTCATTTAAAAATATATATAGCATTTCTACTCTTTGAATAGAAGAAGCATTCTTCATGTCATTATGAAGACTCTGCTTTGTGTGACTCCTTAGTCTTCTCAGAGTTTGTTCCCAAACTACTTGTCATTGTCTGCTATGGGATGCATGGGAGAGTGATGATGTGGCCTTAAAGTATATGATGTTGTGCCACTGTTTGTTCTCTCTGACCTTCAACAGTATGAGGATATGTGCCCTGTCTTGGCCATTAGTCTTGGTCCATGGTATTCTTAGGGCATTTTTATTGACATCCATTTACCTTTTCATGGCCTCTGCTCCTGAAATGTACACATGCATTCATTTTCTTTATACCCACTACAGGATTCAATAGAAAATGGTTGATTTATTGAAATTAGCTTATTAAATGCATATATATATGTATATGTATGTATTTCCCTCTCTCCATTTATGTGGAACTATCAGACCTAAATGTAAAAATGTACTGAAAACCTAACCTGCTATCTTTAAAAGGCAGCATAACTTGAGTGAGAGCTCATAAATAGTTAAGGAAAAGTTGTATTTAATCAAGGAAAAATAAAGGGCAATTGCAAACAGTTTAGGAAAAGTTTTTTCCCCTGCATATGTGTTCATTTTACATAGGATCCCAAAGTTCAACATGACCCTTAAATATGAGAATAATTAGCTATGTAGAGGTCCACGGATTGGGCTACAGATTTTAGCCCACAGGAATAAGTTGCAAGAAAAACACTGAGGAATTCCTAAGCCCTTTGAGGAAGAGGTAGAAATAGCTCTCAAGACCACGGGAGAAGAAGGAACCTTTCATTGTGAGAGAGGAGGATGCATCATGTGTGGCTATAAGAACTGGAGCCTGTGGCAGGACTGTGGACATTGGCATCAGATGCCCTAAAGATCGAGGTCACCATACAAGACAAGTAGGAACAAACTGATGCCAGGAGGAGCTGATGAGGCCCGCAGAATGGACATGCCTTTTTCAAAGCCTGGACAATTCACTCCACTTACTTCTATGTTCCTGAGCCCAGACCCTAGATCATTTCCTTCTGCCTGGTAATGAGGGAAAGAGAAGAGGGAATTGGAGAAATCCTGGAGGACCTTACGTGGTTACCCAAAAGTGGCCAAGCTCTAACTTGGTCTGATTGAATTACATTAAAATGGCAAGGTTCTCCTTTCCATTATACCTGAAGTCTTATGAACAGAGCTGACTTCAGGTATAAATCAACAATGAGGACTGCTTCCAGCACATCTGACTCGCTGACTGTGTAGAGTCTATGCCATGCTCCCAGACTGGTGTGCAACCCACTTTGTAGAAACACATCTTCTGTTGATTGTTTTAGCTCACTACAGTGTCAGAATTGCCTCT